>JASSUY010028963.1:4470-34211 GCA_032466535.1 Forpus xanthops
GGGGGGAATCACTTCTGAGCATTGTAATTGCCAGGCAAAGGCAGCCTGTTTGGGCCAGGGGGATTCTGATTCAGTGCCCATTAGCGCAGCCACATTATTCATAGCACTCTGTGTGGAGCGCTGAGAATACACCACGTGACAGTTTTTTCTTTACCAGTTGTTTGGGTTTGTTTTCTATTTTTTTAAATTGACGAGTGAATCTAATTACAGGGAAAATGTCTTTGGCTAATCAGCTCTTGTTTACACTTTGCAGAGCAGGACTGTGAATGTAGCATTTAAAGCAGTAGTTTATACATCATCTTTAAAAGTAGTTTTACTCTTAAAGAGATATACTAGTGGGTTTGCCAAGTTTCATTTTGAGATCTAGATGCCACAGAGCTGATCAGGCCGGGTCCCTGCTGGAATAGCCGTGCTAAAACACAAAATCTGGCTTGTGCTAGCCATGAATGTGGCTGTCTACCATAACTGCTGTAAATACTCCCTCTTTGCTGGCACTTAGACTGACAAAGAACAGAGAGCTGAGCTGATTTTGTAACTATTACTGTGTTTAAAAAGGCACTGTATAAGAAGATGTAACTTTTTGGGTTATTTTACAGTTAAATCAGATGAAAGCTGCACCTTGTTTCACATGAAGCAAAGCTACTTTGTAGGTATTTTTGCCGCCTTGTCTGACGAAAAAGGATTTTGATTTTGACATTATGCATGACTAAAGGGAGCAGAGCATACACCAGACATGCATTTAACATCTGAAACTTTGGGTTGCTATCATTTATGATCACACTGCTGCTTTCCTGGAGCAGAGGAGCAGTTTGTATCTTCAAGCTGACTTCAGGGTGACTTGGGCCAAAGGCTTCAATGAAGACAGGATTTTCTCTCTGCAGTTAGAAATCACAGCTGTACTTGATGCTGTATTGAAGTGCATCAGGACTTCTTCTACAGTCCAACCTAGCATAGCCATTAGTACTAGAAATCATAATAAACCCAAGGTATTAAAAAGTAACAATCAGCACTTAAGCATGGCTTTCACTCTGTGATATCTGGCAGATTTCTCCATAATCTTCCATGTCTTAATGTGCCTAATTTTCTTTCTATCAAACTTGAGGCAGCAATGTTTCCTCCCCAAGTTCTTATCTTCTGTGACTTTCTGCTCCATGTTTCAGGCAGTCATTTCAGTTGGAAATATACATTATTACCAGCTCATTAAATCCAAAAGAAATGAAGTGGAAAATTACAGAACTCTGTGGATTACAGTGCACCCAACTCAAAATAGAAGCATGTGATTAAAACCAAAATGTGCTCCATTTAAAAAATGGATTAATAGTTTGGGGCCCAGCTGGCAAAATATCATGTGAAATGTGTTTTCAGAGTTGGACTAATGGAAATGAAATCTCACTAAGGGTGCTCAAGGTGGGCCCTCTACAAGTGCAGGACTTACCAGTACCCATGGTCAGAAAAAAAAAACAACAACAACCAAACAGGAAGGAAAAGGAGTATTTGTAGTATAAAGGAATGTAAAGTTGAAGGAGGCAAGACTTTCCTTTGCTTCCCTTAAAATGTAAGTGCACATCTAGTTCTTGCAGAACTTTGAACCCTTATTTGTTTTCTTTGATGTGAGCAATAATAACAACAGTGAGAAATAGAAACCATCAAATTCCCAAGCAAAAGCCCTGGATTGGCTGGCAGCACTAACAGGCAGCATTAAATACTAACACACAGGTGGATGAACTGCTCCTCTCAGAAGAAGCAGTGTATGTGTGAATAAACTTGTATGCAGAAAGGCTTCTTTCATTTTCATTTGTTTAATGTATTTCCCCCTGTTTTGTTCCAGTTTATGTAGAGCCTAAGCAGAATGAAAGTGGGTGAGGGGTGAAACAGGTCTTTTCCATCTTCTATGTGTCACTCTTTAATAGTGAAGAGGAAAACAGAGTTAAGAATGGGGAAATGTGAAAAGACAGGCAGGTGTTTTGCAGCATAAATAAAACTGGAGCTTGATTTCCTTGTGGCATTTCAGCACATATTCCAGCATTTGTAATCTGTTCCCAGTTTGGCTAAATCTCACTGTTCCTCATAAGATGCAGAAAAAAAAAAAATGTACAAAGTCTGGAATGAAGTGTATTAAACACTAAAGCAAAAATAAAGGTCATATAATTAAGTCTACACGATTATTCTGGTTTGACCTACAACAGTTGTACATCAATATTTAAGTGCTGCTATTAGCTTGTGCTTTGTGTGTGAGCTTGAACCACAGAAACAGGGTTTTGACATGACTGAGCGGACAGTATTGTAGAACTTGGTCAGAATTTGGATTTTCCTTTGATATGATGGATCTTATGTCTCCCTGGCCTCCCTAGCAGAACACAGTATGCCTTCAGCTCTGCCTGTCTTCTCTGCAGCCTCCAAGAGCAGTTAATTCACAATGGAGGCAAAAAAAAGTGGACCATCTGTAGATGCAGATGGGGATTTGTGGATGGTGTGTAAGTTGCAGTCACTGAGTAAGCAGAAATGCCCAAAATATGTCATCCACATTGACCAATCAGGCTGATAAGGGGAGCGTTACCCTGCTTGGATGGTAGTGGGTCTTCCAGGCCCACCCCAGCAACTGTGCGCTTGCACCGGCACTCAGGCTCCATCCCTTTTCTTCCCTGCAAAGACAAGCTGCTTTCACCTGTCAGCACAAACCTCCTCAGACTGGCAAGCTTCAGCCTACTTTTTCAGAATGTGCAGCAAGAAATGTCTTCTTTTCCTCTTTTTGTGTGTTGGTTTTGTTAAGGGATGATACAAGATCTTTTACAGTGTTTGCATGTGCTCAGATGCAGTTTGAGTACCAAGTGTTGTGGTGCTGCAGGTTAGTGAATAGCTCTTGTTTTGTTTGGCCAAGTGACAGCTAGATTTGTTTCAATTACTTAAGGTCCTTTTGTATTCTAAAAGATAACAACATCCCTAGCCCCCAACCTTGCATTTGTGGGGAGATTAATTTTGAGGGAAAAAGATACACTGTTCTTTTCTTGGGGAAAGCCTTTCTTAAGTTGGAAGAAGTAAGCATTGTTGTACGCCAAATCAGTTGAATATTCTGATCTTACTGGATGCCAATTAAGTTGTTTTTTTTTTTAGCTTTCACTTCAAAAAGAGCTCATCAAACCTAGTCTGTTTTCTGTAGAAAGTTTTTTATTTCTGTTGAGTGTCCCAGGTACATGTTGTCCTGGTTCAGGAAAAAGAAGAACCAGACACAGCTCTACAGTGCTGGGAGATGGTGGTTTGGCAGAGCTTTCTCTCAAAACACCTTTGACCAGCGCTGAAGGGACAGGTGACATTCCTGCACATGCATGGGCTAGTGTGGATAGACAGACGGTGGAAAGAGGAAGAGTTAACTGCTGGAATGTGAGTATGAGCAGAACCTCAGTGAGGGTGATGAGCTCATGTAGAGGTCCCTCAGGTGGATATTCTACTATCAGGATCTTTTTAAAACCTATGCAATATTACAGGCATCTTCACATGGGGATCAGACCCACGCTGGCAAGAGGATGGACACTGATCCCTTAGCACATCTTTCATATTCATATGCTTGCCATGGCTTCTGCTCATGTGAAAAAAGACCACCTGTGTTCACTCGTATATGGAAGCCATCAAGTGTTAAATGTTCAGGACAGAAGGTGGGACAAGGCTTGTAACATGTCAAGAGTACTGTCCAGGTTAAGTGAGTTGCTGAGTCAAAGTATGTGCCAGTTTGTCAGCTATAGCCAAACCTGATCCCAGACCTGTCAGCTCTGCAGTGGGGTATCAGAATTTACTTGAATGATTTACATTAGCATAAATGAGATCAAAGCAAGCCATCAAGCATAGTAAGTTGTAAAGCTAGTTCAGTACACTGTTCGTTGCCAAGTCCCTGAGAGGTTTTTAGGGTGTCTGAGTACATGATATCTTTCTAGTGAACTCCCAGTGAAAGAAATGGTGTGGAGAGGAGAATGAAAAAATAGGAGAGGAGAGGGCAGTGTGTCTGCTTTTGCTTTCACTGCAAAGCAGGGAACAGACACTTGCCAAATGCAGCTGGAAAGAAGCACTAAGGGGAGGTGTGGCCATAGGCTCCGGTTCCCTCAGAGCAAGTTTTCTTCAGGTGGGGCTTGAGACCCAAACCCTTGTGACTGCTGTTAAAGGTCTATTTGGATCATTAGATCCTGACAAAGGAAAAAATGCCAGCTTGGGGTTCTACCTGGCGTGCCCACGCAACATGCCAAGGCTCTTGTTAGGCATAATGCATTTGTTTGCTCAAGTATCCAAAGGCAGTTTTTATTTCAGAGAGGGCAGTTGTGACCATGGCAGTTCAGTCTTGCAAGCATTTTCTCAGTTTGTGTTTCATGCCACTTCTTTTAAATGGGCCTGGTGTTTTGTGAGCTGTAAAGAGTCTCTGAGCCTGCTTATGCAAGACTGCAGAGCAACAAACCTCCTTGTAATGCCTTTCAGGATGGCTCCATTTATATTAATTGTGTCACTGAAAATACTCCCTTTTACTTAGGGGAGCGTATCTTGCCTCACAAATCATCCAGATAAGATGAAGTGTATCCACAGCTGGTAGCATTTTCTTTAAGCATTTTTTCTCTGGCAGCTTTAAAATAACACCCACTCTCCACTTTCTTGCAGGAGCTGGTATAGAAAGCTGCTGCAGGTTACTGGCTGGCTCTGTTGTTAGACAGCAGAAGTGGTTAGAAACAAAACTGTGAGTGTGGCCTAGAGCCATTCAGAAATCTCTCTTTTCATTGCTATTACATTACTTAAGGATAAACTCAGTTACCATTGTGTTTGGTGAAATATATCACTGTGACCATGCATTTGGCTGTGTTACTCTCTGCTAAGCACACTGAAAGTGCAAGGGCCATGGCCGATATGTCCGTCAGGGCTGTCAGGCAGCTTTCGCCTCAGCGAGTGTTTTGTGTGCCTGATAACCATGGGAAGTGCTGTCTGTGTCCATGTCACTCCTTGTTGCCCGGCCTCCTGAGGAGAGAAACGGAGGCAGCAAGGTGAGTGGACTGATGGAGGGTGGGCAGTGAGAGCTGGGGGCAGAGCTGTTTTCAACCCCTGGGGCTGCCAGTTCACATCAGCAGCTTTTTGCTTTCATAGATTTACAGAATCATAGAATGGTTACGGTTGGAAAGGACGTTTCTTGGAGATCCTTCTATCTACATGGACCTGCGATTCCCAGAGTGCTTGTGTGCAGGCACCAAGCTGCCTCCCTGCCCCCTGGCTGGAGCTTGGGCTGACAGCGGTGGTTTGGCACTGTGTCCATTCTTCCCTGCTGACTTGGACTGAAGGTTCCTCCTAACAGCCTGCTCTGATTCAAGCTTTCACAGTCAGTATGAGTCTTCTTCACTCCCTCCAGTCTTTGGCTTTGGGCCCTGTTCTGTGTTGGGTGAAAGGCTGTAGAGCAGTACTGATGGCAGTAGCTTGTGTCAGCTTCTGGGTGTTGCTGTCCCCTCCCACTCTTTCCTTCTCCTTTGCTACTCACTCCACCTTCCCTGGCTCTGTGCTTTCCCCCTACCTCCTCCAAAGCCCCCCTTGTCTTCCTCCTACAGCCGCTCCCTCACCCAACGAACTCTTAGGTTCTTCCTGCTTGTAATTTGTCGCTAATCAGCTGTCAGTGTTGGAGCAATGATGAGAGGTTCATCTCTTGCTGAGGGTAATGGCCTTAAAAGTCAGAGTCAATGTCAATGGGATCGCTCCAACTCAATCAGAGACCTGAATGAGAAATGGCCCCCGCTGACATTAGCACTCATTTTGAGCCCAAGCATCTGGGCCCTAGTAAATAACCATCAGTGGGTGGGTCTGGGGGACAGGTCATTAGCCCCACAAAAAATAAATATCGTTTCCCTTGATGGCTGCGAGTAATTTAGCTCAGACGAGGAAATTTCACCCTAGATTAAGTATGATGAGCCAATATCAGTCAGAGGAGGCCAAACAGTGAGAGCTTGATGAGATAGAGGGAAATTTATATGCAGCTGGCTGAATGCAAGATGAGTTTAAAGAAATGATGTTCTCTTCCACTGTTTAGCCATGTGCAATGCCAGGCACTGTGTTCCCTGCAATCCCCTCCCCACACTCCCAGGGCTCCCCCAGCCTGTGGGTAGACATTTGTGCAATGCTCAGACCATCCACTGCTGTCCCCACCAGCACCAGCCTCTGCTTCCAAACAACTGGCTCTCACACTGACAGCTTTTGCATGCAATGCCTCAGAGTCAGAGCAGCTACAGCTTCTGGAGAGGAGCTTGCCATGGCTGCGGGCTTGCACACGCGTCACAGCCATGGCCAGCCCTGCAGATACAAAAACAGCAACAGGGCTTAATTGCTCTGGAGGCCCTCAAGGCGCATCCCTGTTCCCTTTCCTTTGCACAAGGAATGTAATAAGCCTCCCCTTTATGTTTGAACTGTATGCACTTTTCTTTTTTTTATTACTGATGTAACACATCAATCTAGGACATGATATGCTCAATGCCTAATAATTCCACCCCCCCCCCCAGCCCCTCTTTAGTGGGAGCACACATTGGGAGTCATGTTTTATGTCTGCTGGAAGCACTAAGCCGGAAACTTCTCTCTCCCTCATTGGTCCAGATGTATATACTAGAGCTGTGGCTGGAGGCTGAGGCTTGTCCTCCATTTGTGCCCTGAATACAGACCAGACACACTGCAGTAATCAGTTCAGCTCTCCCTCTTTGTCAGGTCTTTTAGCTGGACCCTGTGGGTGACTGGGACAGGAGCGTGGAATGAACCTGATGAGTTGGGATGTTAGAGGAAAACTGAAGCAGGCCAAGAGGAGACAAAAATCAACAGAAACTATGTAAAGAAGTAGATTATTTTATTGTGGGTATGAAACAGGGAACTGTGAATGGAAGTAAATGAGAGGCCTTGCTACAACCAGTGCACCCTTTGGCTGCCTCTTAGGAGTCCAGTTTCTTGGTGTTAAAGCTCAGTTGTGCTAAGAACAGGAGTCGGTCTAGTTGTGTGGGAGAACCAGGCTGCTTTGTCCTTTATTTTAAATTCTTTACTGTAAGGGTGGTGAGGCACTGGAATGTGTTGCCCAGGGAAGTTGTGAATGCTCCATTGCTGGCAGTGTTCAAGGCCAAGTTGGACATAGCCTTGGATGGCATGGTTTAGTGGGAGGTGTCCCTGCCCGTAGCAGGAGGGCTGGAACTAGATGATCTTAAGGTCCTTTCCAACCCTAACTATTCTATGATTCTATGATTTTTACCTGCCTGCTACATTTCCTGGTGCCTGAATGTTTGTCTTGGCTTGTTTTCTGTTGCCTCAATAAAATACTTCAGCAATGACAGGCCAACAGAAATAGGAGCTGGACTGGAAATGCTGCAGGACATTTGCATCTTGCAGGGTTTCCATGCTCAACCCCCATATATGACTGTCAGTCACTTATATAATTCATGCAGAGGAGTATCAAAGCCAGCTTTGTCATAGATGGCTCTGTGTCCCGTTATCTCTTCTGCTTTCCCCATGCGCCTCTTGTGGAGGAATGTCCCAGCTCACACAACAGAGCTGGTGTGGATTTTTAAGGTTGTTTAGATATGCACATGGTGGCCTTAAGGCTGGCTGATAGTCACATTCTTAACAGTGGAAGGAGTCTCTATCTGACTCATGGCGGTTTCTGTGGGGAGCAACTGAAATATGCTTGGTATATTAGTTTATTCCATGGTTTACCATGTTACTTTTTGATAAAAAATGGAATTGAGTGTTTTGTTCTGGAAAATGTTCTGAGACATTAGCTTTTTATCCCACATCAAGGTAAAAACTATTGATCTCTCTATTTATCTGTCAATCTGACTTTTATTTTATACTTACATATAAAATTATTGGAAACTCCTAAGGCATGAAAATTCTGCTATTATTATTCTGCTCTTATTCTGTTATTATTACTTCAAGCAGAGGAAAAGGAAGAAGAGGTGACTTCTCGACCCTGGACCTCAACCAAGCTACAGAACAGGAGAAAAAATATAGGTGAAAAGATTTTACCTATCAACTAGGGGAGCACATCATCACCTGGTTGCTCCAATTCTGGGACAGTGGGGCCAACAGTCATGAACTAGAGATGGACAGGTTATTAGTGAGACTTTTCAGCATCATGATGACTTTGAATAAAGCTGAAGATGCATACTTATAAATGCAGGCAAAATTCTTAAACAGCAGTGGGTTGTGGGACTTTCAAACATTGGGATACACATTTACCTGGTGATACAATATTGTTAGCTGAGGAGAAAGGCTGCTTATAGAGGAGGAAGTGGAACTGGTATTTTCATCAAGGTGAAGCAGTATACCCACAGAAACGAATGTGGTGACTGACCTGGGACATCTTTGTAAAGGTGTGGGAATCTTTGTATCCTTCTAGCAGCAAATGGAGCTGAAAAGTCAGCCCTAGAATATAGAGGATGTGATTTTAACATTCAGATTCTTGGTGATGATGTGAATATGAGCCTGTCTTCTCTCTAATGCTTTTTTGCACATTCTTTCCCCCTGTCTCTTGAATTTATCCAGGTCTTAATGTAGTAGACTTGTGGGTTCTGTTGCTAAATATTTTTACATGTAGTTTGTACACAATAGCTTTTTCTTTCTCTCCTGTCTGTTCTAAAGAAATCAGTTGGCAGGACTTCTTGGGCCTGAGCACAGATCCCTTTGGAGGGTGCTGGTCTGTGTTTGTAACTATGGACAACAACTGTATTTGTCTCTGAGGATCAGTGCCTGGGATGGGTCACAGTTATGTGGCCTGTCTGACACTCAGCAGCAGTGTGCTGGTGGTACAGAGATGGCCTCATGCCTGCCCTGCTCCCTTGCCAAAGCAGAAATTGCCATTCTTGGTTTTTTTTTCCTTCCTGGTGCCCCCTCCCTCCGTGTCTCTAATCATTCTCTGTGCTGCAGTGTCTGTCTCCTGATCTCTTGTGTTGGTGCATGAGCAAATTGATGAGCATAGCATTGACAAAGTCCTGATGGTAGAGAGGTTGATGATGAATTGGGGGCCATTATGGCAGGTATTGTGTGTATTATACCAGCTGACACCGAACTTCCCTTCTAATGCCAGTTGCCTTCTATCATCTGGTAAACGGATTGAATGCAGACTTCTCCCAATTAAAGGCAGTGAGGTCATATACTTCCTAATTACAAGCTAGCCCATTGTGTCTAAATGTGACAGACCTGCTTGGGAAATTGCTTTTAATGCCTAAATAAACATAATGAACTAAATGGCAGATTTGAATCCTAATTGCAAGTGCTCAGCCTCTTGAATTCTGTACTGACTTTCTGATAGCCACTTGTCCTGCTGACCACCCCTCTTTGGGGTGCTTTGTTCTTTGCATAGCAATACTGTTATGTCTCCTCTGGGCCCTCACCCTTTCTCTGGGACATTGGTGTTTTACAAACTTATGCAGCAGGATCACACAGTGGGGAACAGTGCAGCCCTCCTAGAAGAGGAGGAAAGGGTTGCAAAAAGAGAGACAAGTTAAGTCTATACCAGCAGCCAGAGCAGGTGAGTGAACAGATCTAGGGCAATCCAGGTATCACAGCACAACAAAGGATGCTTAACTAGAGAAACTCTGAGTATTCCTGAGGAATCGCAAGTGGGTGTCATCACCATCCAGTTGGGGAGATGTCTCTGTGTGGCCGAATTCTGCTCCCTGGTATTTAGGGAGAAATCTGGATTGTTTCCAAGTAAGCAAACCCAGCCACTCTTAATTCAGATCACAAACATAATGTTGCCCTCCATGCTAAAACTTTGAGCAGGAGAGGATAAGATTTATGTAGATATTTAGGAACAATCTTTTGAAGATATATATATATATGTTAAATAAGAGACTTAATGCTGGCCCAATGGCAATGTAAGTGTTGTGTTTTATCTGACACCAAAGGCAAAAAGCTCAGTTGCCCAGGCTGCTTGCTACTTACTGCTTATATATGTATTAGTTTCTATTGGTAGCATTCCCTGCAGGATTATCTAAATTGGCTAAAGCCTCACTTGCTGTTTTCCTGTGTTTTATAATGGCTGGTAATATTCAGTGCTCACTAACAGTCACAAATGCCTGCTGTGCCTGGCTCTGCTCTGCTTCTGCTCTGTTCATTCCCCAGGGCTAAGTGTGTATCTGAAGGTTTGACTCTGAGCAAGGCCGCTGGGGTTGTCTGTGAAAATCAGTAATCCTCCTAATGGTGTCCAGAATAGGTGGTGCCATTGCAGGCTGAATGTGGACAAGTTGTGGCCATAGTCACAACTTGTTCTCCAGCACTTGTGATCTCAGCCAGCTGCTTAGATGTCTGCCAGGCTTGAGTAGGGTGGCTAATGGGCTAGAGGCCATGCCTCCAACCATGTGCTCTGCTAATATACCACCTGATTTCTTTGAACCGGTTTAGACTGACGTGCTACAAAGTCCTGAAGCTTTCACTTGAAGGGTCCCCCCAAACCCAGGGATTCCAAGTCCTTCCTGGCTCCTAGACACCTCTGCCCAGGTATCTGCTGGGAGCAGAGCTGCATGCATGTTTGTTCCAGCCCTGTTTTCCAGCAAGGTGTCACTCCCTGTGCAAATGCCAGCAGAATCATGCAGGTACATGAGTTAAACCTGAGCAGAAGGATTTTGTGACAGTATGATGGGGGAAAAGTTTAGGGGGGTTGAAACAAGGAATAGGTGAAGTCATAAAATACTTGGATGAGGAGAGTGGGTATTGTGTCATTCATTTTCAGTGTCTGATTATCACGTGAGCCATCAGTAGTGTATCCTATTTGAAGGGTGCACAGATTTGCTGGCTTTAAAATAATACATGATCTAATCAAGCTTTCAGTTGTTCAGAAGTTGTTCAGCAGCCTTCCCATCAGCAGTGGGGAGGTGATAATTTTAAATCAGTGGAATTGGTAACAAACATGGTGGAATTTGTGGTAAAAACTGGGTCCCAAGCTGGTTCAGGCAAGGAATATGTGGTTCATTTGAAATGCTGCAGCAAGGCAGCATCTGGTGGATCCTGTTTAGCATGCCCTGGACTATGAATAAAACAGAAGTGTATGCATGACTTTAAGGCTGCAAGCAGCTCTCTTGAAACCAGTGCTGGAGGTTATATGACTGCACAAGCACCCAGCTGGACTGAGGCTTGACCTGACAGATATTTTCCTGTGGAACAGATCAGCATATTTGCCTTGTGCTTCATTGCCTGAGTCATTTAATGCTGCCTGAACAGAGAGTGCTGTCTTCCTGCCCTGCTGTAGGGGCAAGCTCTCTGGTGTGGGGCCAAGACGATTCCTTTTGCAAGCTGTATTTTATCTTGTGAACTGATGGGTGTCAAACTTACAGTGGTGTCAAGACAGATGCAAAGTGCTTGGGACTTGCGGTAATATACTGTACCTGTTGTTTTATGTTGATAGCATGCTGGTAAAATTTACATCAGCTATTCTGTCTTACCTTGAACTTTAAGGTACAGCAGCTGTTTACTTCATATTTACAGCACTATAACTATTTGGGCTACGCTTTTACAAGCACTCACGTATTTCATGGTGCTCTGCATCCTCTTGGACTCTGATAGACCAATGGCAAGACTAGCAACAAGACACTTGGCAAGAAATGGCCAGCTTGAGCTAGTCAGATATGGGATCAGTTCTGAAGGTTTGGGATGAAATGTTCGTTCTCTCCAACCTATGTTCTTTCCAGCTACCTATTTTCACTTGCAGAACCTTAACTGCCTTAAAAAGTGTCAGTGCTCTTTCATATGTGGTTACAGTAGATCAGTATGCACAAAAGTTACTGGGCAAGTGGAAGGTGCACGGTCTGAGTCTTTTTTGTTTGCTTTTCCTCATGAGAAGCTGAATTAAAAGTTAAAAATGTGAATAAAATATGAGGACATTCATAGCTAGGCGGGAGCTGTCACTTAATCCAAGCTGGTGTTGAATCCATTGCTGAATCTGAGACCTAGATCAGGTGTGCTGAAGCATGAAATGAAGTCTTTATTACCGCAAGATGTGTGCTATGTACTGGCATGGAAGAAGGGCTGTTTGCTGCAGCTCTGCAGAGGATTTCTGTCCTTTGAAAATGATGTAACATCAGCGCTGTTTATTTGGCATGAGGTAAGGACGTTAGAGCAAAAACCAAATCTTGCCAGTAAAGGCTTCATTCCTAGGTGGATTTAGTACCATAACCAATCCATTTTAAGTGACCTAGCTGCAGCAGGCACGGAGTTTTCTGGGAGACGAGAAATGCTCAGGCAGCCAAGATAACAGCTCTGATCTCTCTCTAACTTTTTGTAAGGCTAGGTGAATTCTGCGCAAATACAGGATGCTCCTTTCCAATGCTGGGTGTTTTTTCTTAGCAGGAATGAAAGTAAGATTTCCCTGATAACTTTGGAGATGAGTCTTTTGCTGTGCTGCAGACTCCTTGTGTGAGCTTGGTTTGTCACTTAGGTCAAAATCCTCAGGTGTATTTACGCATTGACAGTGATTTTCTGTGGCATGCAGGGGCTGAAGTGCCTTTGACAGTCTGGATCCTACTCTCTTTAACTTCATTTCCCTGGCATACTTGAAATTTACCCAGGCAGTCCTGCTCCTGTCTGAGATCTATGTTTTCCTCCCTCATCAGAGTGTTATGACAATAAACACAGCAAAGATTGCAAAATGCTAACTTGGTAATAGGAGCCATATAACTATCAGACATGGATAAGCTGCTCTTTTATGCATGTGCCTGGTAAGAAAAAGTGTTATTTATCCTTGCAGCATCCTCTGAGAGTTGAAAACTCTCTCTGGGCTTCACCTTTAAGCTGATTACTGCCAGCCTTGCAGTCATCCTCTGCCTTATTCCCACACACTATAACCCACACATTAACTCTTTTTCTCACTCGAATTTATTTACAGTAGCCACTACTTCCTTTGCTACATCATGTGTAGGACCCTTCATTTTATCTCTGCAGAGCCCCATTGTACAGAAGGAAGTTTGCTGTTTGTTTTCAGTCTATACGG
The DNA here is from genome assembly GCA_032466535.1 of Forpus xanthops. Lineage (NCBI taxonomy): Eukaryota > Metazoa > Chordata > Aves > Psittaciformes > Psittacidae > Forpus > Forpus xanthops. The sequence goes on from JASSUY010028963.1 coordinate 17,438, forward strand.
TCACTCTGAGCCCCCCACTTGACCTCTCAAGTACAGGCTCTGGACTGAAAACCAGGAATTAGCAGGCTTCATCTTCTCTTTTGCAACAAACTGTGAAGAGCTTCAGCAGGAGGTTGGCTTCAGGGAGAGGCAATGTATCGGAATGGATTGCAAACGACACTTCGTGCAAGAAAACGTGGCTAAGTAAATTATTGTTTTTATTCCTGTAGCTGGAACTTGCTTTCCAACAGGGCTGGAGAGCCCAAAGACCCCTGCTGAAGGAGAGACCTCTCTTGGGTGTTGTCTCATGCAGATGTTTTCATTCCCAGGGGTCCCTTTCTCCATGACTTGCACTCGTGAATCCATTTCCCTGTGCCCTGTCTGCCCTCTCTGAGTCTGTCCCAGAGAGCTCCTTACCTGGGATAGGGGAAACAGTGGGTACCACTGGTCATGGATCTTGCTCATGCCAACAGTGAACGTTGGTGGTAGCCATGGTGATGAAATGCTAGTAAAAGGTGTAGCACTTGCACCTCTGGAAGCCGCTGAAGTTTTAGCAATGAAGACAAAACTTGACCTGTAAGTGACAGTAGGCTCCTGTGCAGGGAGTCGAGAGGAGTTGTCTTTAAACTCTTCCAGCACTGTATAAGTTTGAGACCGGACTCAATGGTTTAGAGCATGCCCACTCTGTGACAGGTAGATAGAAGTCATTACTGGCATCACCATCAGTGTGTGGATGCTGGGAGAGGGTCTGTCTGATACTAATTCTGTCTTACTAGTGTAAGGCTACATTATGGTTGGGTACTCATCTGTTTTGTTTCTGAATTTTCTCCTGTAATGGATCTTTCTTTTCTAAATGTTTTCACACACTTAAGTAAATATATTTGTCTTGTATTTATTACCCTATGCATGTGTGCTGTTTGTTCTGTTACCTATTTTGGATGCCCTACAGAACACTGTAAGTTTACTTTCTCCTTCCAGGGAAGTTATTTCCAGTTTTGGATCCTGCAATACCTGCTTTTCCTCCTCATGTTTGATGATAGTGTAAAAGCAACTGTTCACCTCAACAGATCTTGATCAGTTCGATTTTCAAAGTAATGCTCCAGAGACTGCTGTTGGTTTTAGGATGTTCAGTCCCAGTGGCATTTAGGACATTCAGTCCCAGTGACATCTTTATGGCTTGCTTGTAAATAGAAAGGTTTTCAATAAAAAATCCCAATTTGTCCAGTTTCCCTCTACACCTTCAGGCTGGATTCTGCAATCGGATGCAAACTTCTTACTAAAGCTGTTGTCCCCAGGCTGAGGTTTTACCTAAGCAGGTGCTACGTGAAGTCTGAGGATTTCAGTGTTTGCTTGGCCCTGCAGCAAGCAGTCTGCTCAAAATGCAGATTATCAAACACAGAAGCCAATAGCCAGCACAGAGGAAAGCATCCTGCAGAAGGCAAGAGGTCTCAGCTAAGATATTCTTATATTTCAAGTGTTGCTATCGGCAAGAAAGCATGGTAGTGCTGTCTCTGTATGGCAGCTTTAGGAAGAGACTGCCTGTCTCCTGAATTGCTGTCCAACCTAACAGCAAGATCATCCTGTTTTTGAAATGAAGGCATTTTAATCAATTGGAAAAAGCAGCTTGAGCTGGCAAAGTTCCTCTCCTTTCTCCCCCATTTTTTCTCCCCTTTCCAGCACTCTTTCAGTGCAGCGAAACCATGGCCAGAAAGATTTTGCGCAGAGCAGTTCCAACAATATTCTCTCCAGAACCCAGACACCCTCCACTCCTTATTTTTGCCAGCAGCGAATTTTTAGGAGTTATTTATAAAGTCCCAAGCCTGGGGGCTTTGTAATGGAAATGCTGACAGACCCTTAACTGTAGCATTGTGAAATGCAATGCTGTAAAACTATGACTAATATTCATGAATCCGCCATAATGCTGGATATTATCACTCATTACCATTGTAAGAAAGGGGTGATTAAACTAATAGTTATTGAGAGACATTGCTGGTGACAGGAGGCAATGATTAGAATGAACTGACTTCAATATACGATTTAGAACTGGGAATAATGGGATGTGGCAGGAAGCCAATAAGTGAACATGGCCCACAGCTCTGATCAATGAATTACTTTTTCTCCGCTTTACAGCAGTACATGGTGTTTAATGAAAAATCAATAGCCCCCTGTAACTCAAAACCTTAATCAATCCTTTGACCTGAAGCTTCCCTTTTTTTTTCCCCTTGTTTCCCTTCGCCGCCTCCCTTCTCAGAGAACGTATCTTCAGAGGACCACACCGTTCAATTGCAGGTACAGTACTTCATGAAGCTTGCAGGAGGAACCTGGCACAGATCTGCTGCAATTGATACCAGCTGCAACAAGTATATTTGTATGGTTATGAGGGTTGTATGGATGAGGATGGACTTGGTCAGATGTGGCTGCAGCCTTGCCATCCTCCTGCCACTCCACAGCTAAGATTGGAAGGTGAAATGAGAACTCTTTGCTTCTGCTTTACCCTCTCATCACTAGCCTCAAGGAGTTTTATGGTTATTAGTCCCATACAGGCCCAGAACAAGTTGAGAATTGTTGGCCCCTGTCTTCAGACTGCAGACACTTGTGCAACCCAGAGGCAAGTCACTATGCTGTTCTTCAAAGAGAAGAATGTCTTCCCATCGGTACACACATGGGTAAAGATGGTCCTTTGGATTCAGCAGAGCTCTGTTGGTTTACACCATTGGATCTGACCTACTAAACCTCCACTTCATGTTAAACCTCACTTCACTTTAATGTGAATTAATTCAGCTTTGTTTTGAGCACAGAGATGGAGACACAAGTGAGAGAAAACCAGTGCAGTTGAGTTTCTTTCACTCGGAGAAGTCAGAGCCATGCTTTTGGCCGGTAAGTGGGTTGTGTCATCAGTGCCTTAGGCCTCCTGTGCCTGTCAAGGCTGTCAGAGGGATTTTCTTTTGGAGTTTTGCTGTGAGGTAGAAGAGGTGTTGCTGGTAATACCATGTATCCAGGGTCTGACTGGGCTAAACTGGTAGGAGGTGCAATGTTGGGCTTATGATCAGTGGCTTCTGAACAAGAAGACAGTCTGGCTTGTTTCAGCAGTGCCTTGTCAAAAAGGGTAGTGAAGCTGATGAGCAACATGTCCATCCCAAGGATAACCCATTTCTATGAACCAACAATAAAACCCTACTCTCAGCAGAGTCTGGAAAGGACAGATTCTGGAAAGCTACGGTTTTATCTGAGAACTTCTTGAGCAGGGTGTTAATTTTGTGTATATACGTCTTTCTTCTCCCTTGCTGGCTCCTTGCTCTAGTCTTGTCATCAACTACCAGAATCAAACATCTCCTCCAAGGAAAGAAAATGAAGCATTAACAATGGCAAAGACCTGCGTACTGCAGGATTGTTCTTAACAGCCTGTTCCTGGCTGGTTTACTCAGCCTACTTCTAAATGATTCAGTGACAAAATGTCACCGTTTTTCATTCCAAGAAAGCTCATAAATGGGAAGGTTTTTGCTCATCACTTAAGCTCTAAAATTCTATCTCAGTATGTTGGTTTTGGTCCCTCCTCAAGCACTGACTAAGCAGTTTTTGTCCTTGATGCATTAGAAAGATAAATGGCTTAAGCTAAAATTTACAGCTTTTCCCTGGTTCCTCACTCCCCACACCCACCCCTACCCCCCTGCTATTTGTTGTAGCACATGAGGAGAAGAGAGCTAGCATGTCTCTTGGGTTTGACGGCTCCCTTCTGCTTCTCCGTCTTCTGTGGCCGCTGCTTTGCCTGTTAACTGAATGGCTGATTTCCTGGCACAGAGACAATGCCGGTCCCTTGGCGGGGAGCTGTGCACATGCAGTATTGCCAAGCAACACTTTCCTATGGGTTGTGTGTGCCATAACTCTTGCTTGGTGTCATGTGCTGCAGTCTTTGAACTTTTCTTTCCATCCAGTGAAACAGTGTGTGCCATAGGATGGCCAGGTGAGTGGGTAGAAATGGGATCTTGGTGGGAAATACTAAGGTGGAGGGACCAGGTTTACTTTGGGGCACAGCCTTAGTCAGAAAAACGTGTGTGTTTTGATCTGTTTCAGAGCTTTGGGTGAAAGTTGGACTGTAAAAGAACATTCCATGACATAGCTGCACATAAGTATCAATTGCTTCCCTGCCCAGTGACCTGCTGGGCCAGCATCTGTCACTGCACTCTGCATGCCTGGGCTGAACATGGCAGGTATGGCCCTGGAGGCAAGCTGACCTCAGGGGGGAAACCCAAGCACTCTGACAGGTCTTCTGCACTACTCCTTAGGTTCCCACTCTTTCTTCTTTATTCTCTCAACAGTGCTTTCCCTAAAATGACTGGTATTCCCTGTGTAACATCTTACTGGTCTCTTTGCATTGAAAATAGAAGTCTTGGTTTGAGGAAAAGCTCCTTGTATTTATAGACTGCTATAAATTCTGGTAGCCTGAGTAGTTGAACTGTTGCGCTGTGTGCATGCAAGCTAAGTGGTTTCTGCTGTGGCTTCTTTTCTCTCTCTTAGTTCTCAGACCTTCACTGCTGTTTATTCTGAAAGAGGACTAGACAAGGGCTTTGAGATTTTGGCTTCAGGAAAGGTGATGCCTTAGGCACAAGAAAAACACAAAGAGTGAAGCCAAATCCCCTCAAGAGCTTGCTCCTCGATGCCACCAGAGCCATGTCTGTGGCTGTGAACTGTCCACCTGGTCACTGGAATGCGGGGTGCCAGGTACCACCTCAAATGCAGCAGGAAGAAGTAATAATGCCACTAGTAATGGGTTTCTGGGTCAGAGAGGCAGTGAAACTCTCAGCCTGGATGTGGCAAGCCTCATCATGCCAATGGAGTGAGTGAATTTGCAATAACACTGCAATTGCTGCAATGGCAGCTTGTCAGACGGCTGCTGGAGCAACGAGAGCTCTCAAGCTGTGGTAAATACACTCTGCATCGCAATTCGCTAACACACTATGTCCTATCCCCAGCTCCTTTGCTAAACAAAGAGAGCCAGCTCCTCACTGGTGTAACTGGGGTAGTGCTGCTGACTTGGATGCATGAGGGCTGAACTCTGGCCTGCTTCTCTGAAGTCTCGCCATCAATCTCTTCATCTCATCTCATGCCTTTTCGAGATGAACCTGTATTTGTACCTTCTGCTGCATGACTTAATTGATTTCTAGTTTTTTTCCTAAACACTATTTGTTAATTCACATTGTGTATTTGGCCGACCAATTATATGCATGGCCATATTGTGTGACTGTAGCAGTCTGGTACAGTGCAAGGAATGCCACATCATGTGAGATGTTTCATCTCCGTGAGTAACCTAGTCACTGTAGTAAATGAATACATGAATACAGTAAATCCAAAAGAGATTAAATGTATTGACCGGTGCCTCTAGTCACCATGCAAATGTCATTCTTTTTTAATTCTCCCCCCCCCCTTCTTGTTTTCCTGACACCTTTTGGTCCCCTTTTCACTTCTCCCCTTTTCCCTTAAGTAGGGATGACACAGATCAATACCTTTGATGGAAAGTAATAATCAGGCCTATTAAGTGACAAAGGTTTACTCTGTAACAGCTGTGCTGGCGGGAGAGGAGAGCTTGTCTGACTAATGAATCATGAAACAATCAGGCAGTAGCCATTTGTGTTTAGATCTGTAAATATGGTGTGGTTCAAGTGCCAGACCATCTCCAGCACTCCAGCTGGGGGCACAGATGGTCCACATTCAGAACAGCACAAGTGTAAAGAAAAGCTTCCCCCCCCCTCCTTCCCCCTCTCCTCCTCTGTCCCATACTGCCCCTCTCAAAGGAACAGATCAGCTTGCTTGAGGATAAGCTTGTGTTAGGGGCAGCAGTCCTAACGTTGGCCTTTCTCACTGAGCAGCTCCTAGCAAAGTCCCTGCTCCATTACTTGTCCAAGGCAAAAAAAAAAAAGCTAGGAAAACCCTCCAATCCTATATGCCATACATATACATACATATATCCAAAACTCCTATGTTTTGGACTAATTTTTTCCTTGCTTTCGACCATTTTGATTTCCTCTTCGTGCTGCACTGGCAGATTTCCTTCTGAGAGGCATGATGGTGTCAACATGTTAGCTCCTAGAGAGCAAGCAAGTGGCATATCAGGGATTCAAAGCTGAATCGCAGAAGCATGGGCCCAGGGAGAGAAATAAAGTTGTCAGGGAGTTCAGGCTGTTGCCACTCTCTTGACTTGAGCTGAGTCTGCTGCCTCCAGTGCTGGCTCTTAATGCAGCTCTTTCATTGGCCTCTTATAGGAGGCCAGGAATCTCACCTGACACTGAAGATGCTTCTGATTTCCACCCTATCAAGATCTGGCAATGAATCTGTGTTCAGAGTTTTCTCACTGGCAAGGCAAACAGCAAATCAAGTGGCCCTCTTTATGCAGCATAAAAGAAGTTCCATGTTGACTAGTTTCACTGCGTTAAACATGGTGAATTAGACCTGCTTTGCTGCTGTCTTTTATACTGATGGTACTCCAGAGAATCCAAACAGTGGGGACAGCATCATACAAAAATAACAATTTTGGGCCACAAAGGTCTCCTTTTAATTTGTTTGTGCTGGTGGATGCTTAATTGCCATTGCAAGTAAGCTGACTACTCTGGAACATTCTTTTTCTTCCACAACATGTATAGGTGTTTGTATGTATGTGCACTTGTGTTTCTAGCTGTGTGCAATATATTTGCCTTCTGTCAACAACTTATTCCCAGCCCTTTGGAGCCATACCTCAGTTAGGCTTAGTAAAGGAGGGTGATGCTGCAGTTGGGCTGTTGCTATTGCACATATGTATTCTTTGGGCAGGCTTCTGATTTCTTTTGCTGCTAATGGGTAATTTAGCAGAAGATGAAACAAAGAAATAGCTTCATGTATGACACACCAAGATTCACTGGCTCACAGAAACAGGTGAGCATGCAGCTAACTGATTGCTTGGGACTAGCCCTTTTTGCGTGGCTTAGAGAACATTTGCATAAGTATATGTCTGTCCTTATCCAGCAAGGATTATGGGGTGGACTTGAAAGCATTTAAAAATGGTTTTATTGTCTTTTTGTTGTCTTCTAAAGGGGGAGATGATGGTGGGATACCATTGTCTGGATAGATCAGTGAAAAGAAATGATGAATGATCAGCCTGTGATCTGTTCTTCAAACCTCTCTGAAGAAGGCAGTACTGGCAGAAGTGAGGGCATGATTTGCCATTCTTATTTTAGTACTTATTTTAAGAGTATCAAGTCAACTAACATCTCTGTTCTTTGTTGATTTCTTTTACAGACTGCCAGTCCCCCAGGAGCTTTCTGGCTGTTGAGGGAAACAGCCTTCTTAGAACATGCCTTTTCAGTGGGTCCCGCCTGAGGCTCCAGCTTTGCCTAAGCAATCCTGCATGCTTTTGCTCTTGTTCTGTGCTACACCTCCTGTGATTATTCCTGCTCAGACAGCACTGCACTGCAAGCTTGAGTCAGTGAATGCATTTCACTTGTTAGTAATTCATGCTTATTTCATTCTTGCTATACAAATAACTCAACAGGCCACAAGACAGTGAAGAGACACATCCCCCTTTTCATGTGCATAAGAAAAAAGCAGATAAGTTTCTGCACTTGCATTCTGACTGCATCTGACCCTCTTGGCAGCCTACAGAGCCAGAAACACATAAAGCCGTGTGGTGTCCAAAACCTCCCGGGTAGGTCACCCCACCAGCTGCTTGATGGTTGAGACATGTGCAAAGAATGGAGCACACCACAGGCACTCATCCTGTAAAGTCTGCTTTCTGCTGCGCAGTAGGAAAAATATCTGAGGGGCTCAGTGAATGGATTTCAGCTAGCAGGCCCACTAGTTGAAGTTGGTCTTCTCTTCCCTACAAAGGGTCAGAATTCAGATGACATCATGAGCACTCCCTGCTCAGTACAAATGATGTAAAGTGTGATGAAATTCAGTCACCTGTGTTTTGGACTGCCTGAGGTGCACTCTGTGAATTTAGTTATGCTAAAAGACTGTGCAGACCTGTTTGAATTGCAGAAGTGTCAGCAAGGGAGGGTGACAGCTGGCTTGGTTTGAGATGGGTTTTTCTTCCTCAGTGTCCTAGTGAGGGACTGGTTTGGACTCTGATCCTCTTCTGTTGAGTAAAAAGGGCTTTGGTACTGATGTTACTGCAGATCAGCATGTCTAAATGCAGTTCATTCACAGAAAGAAAGTTCCTGAACCCAGGAACAAATATCTGTGTCTCAACTGAGCTGGGTAGGATTGTATTGCACTGGGAAAAATACTTTAATTTAGATGCCTTTATAAAAAATGCTATTTGAAACATAAAGCGAGGCCAAAATAAGCAAAAAGCACTAAAGAGAGGCAGGAAGACAGTGCACAGCCTCTGAGGTTCTGGGTAGCCATATGGCCAGAGGTACAGCTTCTTGTCCAACAAGGGCTCGGTCCATGATGTTTGCCCTTGCAGGGCTTTTTCACGAGTGTTTAAAAGTCCCTCATCCGTGATAACTCAGAATGACATAGTCTGAAATAGGGATAAAGGGTAAAAGGGGAGAGGGAGTGCACTTTTTTCTTTTTCCTTTCTTTTTTTAAGCCATTATTTGGAGTGGACAAAGAAGCAAGTTTGCCAAAACCCAAAGAAATACAGATTTTTTTCGGACTTCAACAATAGTACTATTCTTTCCAAAAATCACATTATGTCCCACCTCATTTGAGCTGGTGAATGGTTGTGTCATGCAGGAAGGTGGATGAGAGAGGAAAGCCCCCAAACTCTTTCAGTTAGATCACTGCAATCAATAAAGCTCACAAAAGTAATTATTCTGTGATTTAAGACCTGCTCTTCTGTTTTCAGTATTATTTGCTTGTGCTGATCAAAATGCTTTGCAGAACAAAAGGAAGTTTAAGCTCATGTAAAAATAATTTCTCCAGGAAGTGTTTTTCATCCTGCTCTTGTTCAGTAACCGTTCTTTCCTTTCCTCTTCTTCTTCTTATGGGGAAGAGGATGGTTTCTTTTTCTTTTCCTCAGGAGCAAGGCTTGATTTTGCATTTTGAAGGCATCTTCATAGAAAACGTGACTGGGGCTGTGCACAGCTGGCTTTGGAAAATTGAGTTTCAACTGAAACTTCCCTGCTATTATCTTGACAATCTTCTTATTATCAAAGTATGCAAATATTAGGTAGGACAATGAGTGCTCCCAGCAGGGAGGAGCAGAGCTTGGCCATCAGAGGAAGGGGGCCACTAACAGTTGTGCTCCCTGTTGCAGGAGCCATAATAATTTAATATTCTCATACTGGGAGTCTCCATATTCTTGGACCTGCAAAGAGCCACTGAGCATGTTGTTTCCTTTTGGCCAAACCACAAGGGCCATTCCTTGAACATTTTGCAAGACTTCAAATAGAGGATCATGCTGATAATGACTTCAGGGCAGGTTTTTTAATTTTATTTTATTTTATTTCTTTTTTAGCCAAGGAATAAATGATTTAGCTATTAAACTGAGCCAGGCTTCTGGCTTTCGAATATAATTTATTTCAAGGTTGTGTTAAACTTGTTAGTAGATGAACCATTTTTCTTCTTTTGCCAACCTGCTTAGCAAAAAATAGAGAAGACAGATTAGCTAAATGTCATTGACTTGGTGTATTTGAAGTGTCACATATTGTAATCATTAACTCCCAGCTGTATTATCTGGGTACGAGGTTTAGTTTTTAGGCTGTGTTTATTCTGGGCTATTGAAATACATCAGCATATAGCAGGACATGTTAAATGTCTCATTTTAAAGACAAATAGCTTGGCAAATTGGTCGATTAGGTGATTTTAACGGATGTTCATGCTTCTTTGTACAAATGTGGTGGCTCCTACAGGAGTCAGGCATCAGGACTTCCATCTTCCTGGAAGACAGGCCCTTTGAAACCAATTTGTTCTATATCCACTTGAAGTCCTGTTCTGATGTGCAGAGAAGGAAGTGAGCAGAGAGGAGGCTAAGCCTGGCAAAGCTAGCTACTTGAGATGAATTCTCTGTAGCACGTGAAGCAACAGCTCAGTCATTTCCAGCTCTGAGAAACCTATTTGTTGCTTTTAAGTAGAATACCAAGGAAACAGAGCCCTGGGACAAAACTGCTGTCTTCAGTAGAGCATTGATTTACCTGTTTAGAGTATCAGAAGGCTCAATAGCAGTTTTTATTGATCAACTGAACTAAAGGAGCCGGGGTGATACGTGAAGAATTGCAGACAGTAGCTGCCGCTAGCTCACCACTTAAAAGCTGTTATGGGGGGTTACCTCTTTCTCTTCCTTACCTTATACTTTGTGTGCATGCCTGTGCATATACAGAGTTGCGTAATATTTTGCAAATAGTTATGCACCTGGAAAATGTTAAGGACAGTGTAGGCAAAGTTCACCAAGAAATATAGTGGTACAGTTTTAAACACATGCTGGCGATTCCCATGACCACAGGGGTCCTGCCTCTTGTTTAACAGCGTGGTGGTCTGAAACATCAAGGTCAGAGTGCATCTATTGGTCTGTGTATCTATTGTCTACATTTCTAACTTGGGCTGGTGAAAAGGATTATCATGTCTGAGGCAACCTCCTCTTCCAAGCCTGTGCCATTTGAAGCCTGTTCATGAATTATTATGGGGAGATACTTATGCTGGGTGGCCATTTAGAGACAAGGAAGAAAGGCCTCTTTCTCCCAGAGTGGGTACTGGGAGCAAGGTTTGGGTTAAGTTAGCTGGGGCATTGGGGTTAGCACCCTTGATCTTCTTTTGTTCAAAATTGTGGGATTTTGGCATGCAGAAAGCCAGGGTAGGGAATTCCTGCATTTCCCCAGGGCTTACCAGTGTCCCAGCAGCAGGGACGCCAGCCTCTGTCTTTACAAGATTGCCATTCTTTTTTGTCACAAAGGTAGGACTTCTACCTTCGTGAGAAGAGTAGGAGATCACACTGATTGTGGTGAACATGGGCTTGCGGGACATGGGGTGATGGATACCATGTGGAGAAGCACTTGCAGATTTGTCTTTTGATGTGCCTGTTGTCATAAAGACTAAGAAAACATTTTGCAGCTTGTTCGTGTGAGTTGACGTGTTTGCCTATTCCTGTTTGCCTTTGGAAGTCAGTGAAGGCATAGCTAGGTACAGCTGGAAAAAGAGAAGGAAGGGGGTAGGTTGTTGCTGCGAAAGGAAACTGAAAAGCAGCATATTGCTTACAGGAAGAGATAATAGGCCCTTTTCTGCCACTGACCTTGAGCCCTTTGTTACTGTCTTTAACTTAAAACAGGGCTTCAGGCAGGAAGTAAATTTTTAGCTATGGATATTAAATGTTGCTCCAAGGAAGTCACTGTGGCTGCCTCCAGTGTCCCCAGACTGCCCAGTTCTGTAGTCCTGTGGTCAAGAGAGTGTTCTTTTTATGTATTTATTTATTTTACTCTGTGTGAACTCTTCACAACTCAATGGGGACAAGGAAGGCATTCCTCCTGCAGGCAGGTTTCTCTTGCAAACCATCACAGCAGATACCTTCTGAACCTGCTGTTTCTGGCTGGCTACTGTGGCTGGCAGGATAGCAGGCTGAAAGGACCCTCTGCTCAGCACTAGCTTGTCAGTTCCCACAGCCTCACAGCATAGAACAGCAGGTTGAACTTGTATTAAACTCCCCACGGAGACTGTCAGGGTTGCATTGCAAATGAGACTTGTGTAGGTATGTTGGAGGTTAGCTGCATTACCATGCAAGTGACTTCTGAGGGGAAAACTTGCTGTATACTGATGAGGACACAAGTCTATATTAAATTGGTGCTTTATACTGCTCATAGCATGCAACTGGGGTACAGTTTGGTCTCTTGGGTAGTGAAAACTATGATGGTTATGATCTCATTGTAGAGTGAGAGAATGCAAGAGGAACTCAATAAGGCTTACTAAGGGATTTCTGTTTGATTTATCTCCCTCCCCCTCCCCCCAAAATAAAGTAATTCTAGACAACAGTGAGTTTGAAAAACATTTTGTGTACTTAGACACCATAGTAATGAATTTGATGTAAGCATCAAGGGAAGGCAGTGTGCAAAGGATGAAGAAAGACACCCTGGGCTTAGATGCAACCAAATCACATTGAGCTGAAAGAAAAATATGTCCTAGTGCTTGAAACATAGACCAGGATGGAGGGAGAAGATAATTACAGCAAATCTGACGTATTTTTGTGAGTGTCTTTCAGTGGGGTTTGGAATACATGCTGCTGCTGTGAGGGTGGTGAGGCACAGGTTGCCCAAAGAAGTGGTGAATGCTCCATCCCTGGGAGTGTTCACGGCCAGATTGGACAGCCTTGGGCAATGTGACCTAGTGTGAGGTCTCACAGCTCCTGTGGCACACTGCCTGTGGCAGGGAGTTGGAACTGGATGATCTTAAGGTTCTTTGCGATCCAAACCGGTCTGTGATTCTATGAGCATGTGAGAATGACTGGAAAAGCCTTGAATGTTTCTCAGTCTGCAGGTGGAGTCTGCTTTGTAAATCGTTTTCAAATCCCCAGCAGATGCCTAACACGCAGGGTAGGGGTTAACTGGGACACCACGTCTGGGTCCCACTATTTGGACTCATTTGCCATGGTGTGGCTTCCAGCCCTGTTTCAGAAACTCGAGGATGTGAAAAAGATGGAGCGAAACCGATGCAAAGTGCTCTTAAAGTGACTGTTCTACTAAATTACAACTGCACAACTAAATATAACCCCAAAAGTAGAATTTATGCTTTGCACTCCTCTGCTTTTTTATTGTGGTGAGAGAAAAGCCAGGAGCTCAACGGGCCGTAACTTTAATAGGTCATTGCAGCCAGTGCTTACCTTTACAAAATCTTGATAACACCAAAAAGACAATGCAGTGATCAAAAGCAGTGATGAGATTTTTTAGCAGCATTAACCGTCATGACCTAGCAAAATGAAAGAAAATGGTTTAACAGAACTGTCAGATTCAATATAGCTAATAAAGGCATGGATAAATGTTTATTACATACTGGAGACAGATCATTTCTGTACAGAAATTGAGGATGACCTTTACTGATAACTCATATCTGCCTGATATCCTGAATAAGAAAAAGAGAGGGGGAGAGAGGGCTGCACTATGGCTGATATTTATGAAAGGTGGAAAAAAATTACAATTTGCAGATGATTGTTTTTAGGCAAGGGCTCTCAAGAAAATAAAGATATGGAACTGCTCATTCTGCGGAAGAAATTCCAGTCTCTGGCTTGGCTGTGTCAAATGTAATGAGTGCGTCCAGCCACAGGGGACTGTTTAGGAGACTTGATTTTCATACATTTTGTATCTGTATGCATTTGTGTGTGTGTGTCTGTGTTCAGGAGAGTACAAGTTGAATTCATATTGATTTTTCTCTCTTTTTAGGATGTTCCACAGTTACTTGGGTAATGCTGCTGTGAGCTGTCTTCCTGCCAGCCAGGTTTCTAAGCTGAGTTGAAAGCAGAGAAACCAGCTTCCAAAAAAAAGCTTCCAAAAACTCCCATTATGAGTCAGTGGTCAGACCTGCGGAGGAAAATTGTAAATTCAAGCCATTTATTTTGGACTATAAATGCAGTGTAAGCTTTTTGAGACAACTTGCTCTGTTCCAGTTCTGTATAAAGATGCACTTAAGTATTTGAAATGCAGGTAGTTGCAGTGCTGAACCTGTCAAATGAGGCTGCAGCAGCCCCACCTTTCCTGACAGCCATGCAAATATGGGTGTCAGCAGACAAGTCACTGGGCTGCCTAAAGCACCAGGGGGGCAGTGACCCAGTGGGTGGGCTAGCAGAGTTCTGCCCACAGGGAAATCACTTTAAACACAGCCTTTTTTCCACTCTGCCTAGAGTTCAAGCACTGAAGATGTTCTCGGTGTGATGCAGAAATTCATATGCTGAAACCACAGCTGTAGCCATGGGGGCTGGCCTCTTCCAGAACACAGGAAGCATCAGCAGCTGCCTCTCAAAAAACTGCCTGGAATGAGATGTGAGTGAAATCAGAATCAGGACTACTATATGCAGTTGATCATAAATAATGCTGTCTTGGTAATGGTTGCAATTAGTTATGAACTTAAATCATTGCTAGCGTTTCCATGTTGGCCAATTATGCTACAGAAATTATCAAGTAACCCATAGCACATTAGCTTTCTGTAATGCCATTGTTCAGAGGTGCTCAGGTCACCAGATCCTCACCAGGATGAATTATCATCGCCCTCTGAAGCACAATGGTGCTGTGCTGATTTACACTGGCTGAAAAACTGTCGCTTTGTCTGCTGGAGTTGTAGCAGGAGCTAGTTGAAATTGCAGCTTTGCAGGGAAATGCCTAGGACCCAGCTGTATAGAAATAATAGCAGGTGTGTTTTTTCTCTCCCTCTGCAGGTGACTTATTAGATGAGAACAATAATTTCTAGGTCTGGTGATATTTCAACAATAAGCTGAAATTGTACTTTAATAGTGCAATTTGAAGCTAGGGAAAGGAACATGTTAATGGTTTCATTTGACTTCTAAAACAGAGAAACATATCAGATTAAGACATTGCTTAAACTAGTGCTTATGGGCATCTTAAAACTTGCTTATGGACTTGCCCTACAGCTTATTCAAATGCCTTTAGGTTTGATCCTACAGGGTTCCAAGGGTGTGGTAGGACTGTTGTTAGCTGATGCAGGTATGGTTATTATGCTGTGGAGACACCTTGTTGTAAGCCTCAGCAATATGAAGCGATATTGTTTGTTACAGTCCCTTGAATGCTCCTTGTCTGTTGGTTGATTTCTTCAGAGGAACACTGACTTTTCTTTTTATGCGAACTTTCATTTGTCAAGTGATATGGGAAATAATATCCTTGAATGCTAGAAGGTATTTCCATGCTGGTAACCTTAAAATCCATGGTACCTGAAGTGTTTGGATATTTTGCAGCTTCCAGACTAGGCCCATACACCCACTGTGTTATTTTGAGTGAGAATATCACTCTTCACATTCTTTTTGATGAGATCTCCAGCTCTGTCTTTGTTAATTGTAATAAAATGAGTCAGCAATCTGAATGCTTCAGCCTGGTGTGTGGATCCCCATCCTGCAGTCTGAAGATCTTGTAGCTGGGTCTAGGCTCTGTGATTTCAGAGAGAATTGTCTTAAAGCAGAAAATCTTGGGAGAATAAGTTGTAGTTTTAAAGCAGGCTATTTTGTCAGAATCAAATTTATTTCAAGGAGAAACAATCACTCTAATGGCTGAGAAGAATGCAAAGATTCAAGGAGGTATGAATAGCTGTAAGATGGCACAATTACCACATCAGAAACAATATATTTGTAAAGTTAATTCCTCTTGAACATGAACAATCTCCTTACACTTGACCCCTCTGTATTGCCTCTTCCATGCTTGAACTCTCCTTGAACTTTGAAGATCCATCTTAAGAGTATGATATGGCCATCTCTTTTGCATCTGGTTGTTTTAGCTCCGATTTGCAGCCCTAAAATGGCAATTACAGTGATATATTGCTCAAGTCACCCGACATGGATTAGTATCGGGATCAGCGCGTTTATGCACAGGAGTAGTGAACGGAGACTACAGCTATGATTTTAAATTACTTGATTAATCCTGAAACAACACTTCAGAGTCCATTATATCCAGCAGGTGTTGGGGTTCAGGCTGTACTTCCGTCGCATATTCAGACTGCCTTCCATTCACCAGCACCAGCATGTTATATTTATGGCCTTTTCCTTTTTGTTTTGTTTCTCTGTTTGTATGTCCAGCATTCCTTTCCTCCCACACCCCTCTTCTTTCCATAAAAGTTGAATGGCCTTTGGGGGCAACTTGGACAATAAATCACTCGGTGGGATCCAGATTGCCAAACTGTAGCATGTTGCTTGATTAAAGTCTCTGGGGACAAGGCCTGACTGCTGTTGGGGTGAAGGCTGTGACTTGTTGGACAGCAAGACTGGTTTTTGGCTCCGGCTTAGTTGAGCCTGCACAAAATACCTGATCACATTAGTATAAATATTGCTGTTCTCTCAGAAGTAACTTTGCTTTGATTTCTTTTCTTTCTTCAGTGGTGGATGTTGGCGCTCTTCTCTCACCTTTTCTCTCTGTGTTACCTGCTATGGTTCCCTTGGAGAGCTTTTACGAAATTGGGAACCGGTCTGGGATACAGTTATGTGCAGGGGGTTATGTTTTCAGGTGCTGTGCAGTGCTGTGGTTCCCAACCAAGTCTAGAGTTGTCCTAAAAGAAAGAGGATAAAATGATTTGCCTAATCAAGGGGTTCCATGTGCTTTTGATCTTCAAGCTGTTACCACATTCTGCAGTTCTGTGAATGTTAATGTCTATAGTGATCTGCACTAGCCTAAAAGCAGGATGAGGAGAGGGAGGTTTAGCATTGAAGTGTTCCTGCTGAGGGTGCTGGGGGTAAGTATACAGAGAGAAGAAAGGTACAGCAAACCACAGAAATCAGTTGAACTTGAGGGATAACTGAATTTGGAGAGAAGCCGTGATGAGAACTCTTCCAATACATCACTCTGATTGTAGGGACAGCCTTTTTTTAATTATCAGTTGTCATATGGCTGTATTATGTGCTTGTTGCCTTCATTGAAGTCTTTGTGGCCTGATCCTGATGCTCTCTGTGTCTTGTTTCAGCTGGAATAATTCTTCCAGTTTGCTGGAGTTGAGGCAAATGGAGCAGCAGGCCAGGCAGCTACTGCACATTTGTAGTGGCTTAAAGCCCTCAAACTCACACAATCACTCTCTCACTTCCCCCTCTTTCTTCCCCAGTCCCAGGGGGAAGGGGGGGAGAATTGAAAGAATGCAACTCCCACAGGTTGAGATAAGAACAGTTTAGTAACTAAGGTATAACATAAATCACTAC
>JASSUY010028964.1:2129-15435 GCA_032466535.1 Forpus xanthops
GGCCTTGAACACTGCCAGCAATGGAGCATTCACAACTTCCCTAGGCAACCCATTCCAGTGCCTCACCACCCTTACAGTAAAGAACATCTTCCTCATATCCAGTCTAAACTTCCCCTGTTTAAGTCTGAAGCCATTACCCCTTGTCCTCTCACTACAGTCCCTCAATGAAGAGTCCCTCCCCAGCATCCCTACAGGCCCCCTTCAGATATTGGAAGGCTGCTATGAGGTCTCCATGCAGCGAGGCTGAACAGCCCCAACTCTCTCATGCTATCTGCATACGGAATGCTCCAGTCCAGTCCCCCCCCCATGGGCCTCCTCTGGACTTGTTCCAACAGTTCCATGTCCTTTTTATGTCACTTGAGATAGTATTTCAATGATATAACTGTGGCTTTAAGATATCTTTCCAACTATTCACTTTGAACAACTGTACTTCAACTTGCATACATATAGACAAGTGCAACACATCAGAACTCTGGAAAAACAGTGGGAGCAAGGTCATACCACTTCCAGACCTTAGAAGAGCTGCATTGACAGCATTAATTCTGAGTTTATTGCTATCTTTAAAGAAGCCTTCGTAAGAACTGAAATAAAGAAAACATTCACAATAACAGTTACACTGAACTGAAATTCTAGATTAATCATAAATTAACATCAGTATACGGTTTTATAAGGAAAAGCTTCTAAGCAGGATAGTACCATTATTCCCTGAAATATATGAGGTTGAATAAAAATGCTCATTATTTCCTATAAATAAAGCCATTTCTTATGCTTTCCTCAACTAGTAAACCTCTGAATCAAAACTGAAGAAGACAGGACTAGATCACTGAACAAGTTAAAGAGCAAACAAAACCACAAAGGCAAATTCCAGACAGATCACAACTATAAATACACATGTGAACATAAATGTCAAGGCAGAGGAGCCAAATCCCTCCCCAGAAAAGCTCTTTCACAACTAAGTATCATAATATTTGCCAACCCACATTGATGAATGGAATTAATTTACACTCTCCCTACAATAATTTGAAGAAAGCATATCCATATACAAAAGTAAAATTCACTAGAAGACCATCCGTTATTTTCCCACAGAAAAAAAACTTTGACAATGACTTTTCTCTCCATCATCTTCACCTGTGTGTAGTTGTTAAATAAGCTACATTTATACCTTTGGTTTGTGAACAGACCTTGCACGAGTAAACCCCATTCATGAATTCATTAGTTTCACTACAGAAGTATTCAGTAGCTAGTTTCATATATAGAAATAAATTCTAGAGTTTACAACAGAAGCAACAATTACTTGAAATTGTTTTCACACAGCTAACAAAGTATGAAATGAGACCTGCAGAGTCTAAGAATCCTTTCTAAACAATCAACAGCCCTAAAAAAAAGCTTCACTGAGTCATGCACTTCATACCCAAGTGACTACCCACATTTATCAAGTTTGTACTCGTTCTCTGCAGAAACATGCTGCTACTGTGGTGGAAGCAAGAAGTTCATTGTATGTAAGGATTCTAGGACTGATTTTACATATAAATAATCATGAAAGTGAAATTCCACAAAAACTTAAAAATAATAATAGAATTATAACGTTACAACAGACAGTGACACTAACGTTGTTAAGGAGCATTCTTGAGTAACCTTACAACAATTTCATATTTTCATATTGCGTACACTGTGCCTTGGTAACACTGTATTTGTAAGAGACTCAATTTGAAATGTACCCTGAAGCATTCACTTGTTTATGTATTACATAAATCATAATTTCTTTCCTAAGGCACAGGAACAGTGCAATTTAACGCAACTCACTGACAACAGAAGCTTGCATTAAAAAGACTTGCTAGCTTCTGATTTCCTCACAGACTAAAAAGGAAGAAATGAAGTGGGATAGGTATAGTCATGCTTTACAAAAATATCTACCATCTATAAGAGAGATATCTAAGTCACTGTGAAACAGTACTTCATAGGACGCATACCTACTACACTTTCTATATTTAAAAAGTCGATAGCATCATCTGGAAACAACCGGTCTGATTATTTTTGGTTCAGGAAGAGACATTAAATGAAACTGCAAGATACAAAGTTATTCAAGACAATTAAATTAATTATATTTAAGTTATACCGGCCCTAGCATCAACAAAAATATTTTACATTGATAGTACTGGTTCTGCTTCAAAATAATATTTATTATATTCCTGGAATATCATAAAGTTATGCTGCTGTCAGCAAGCCAGAAGACATGTTTTTAAGGTCTTGTGGAAAAGCCTACTTTAAATATACATTCCAGAGCTGACATGAATTTATAGCTCAGGTTCAAGTATTACATCTCAAAATGCATACTGCTATGACCCAGAGATATGTTACCACTTCTGAACTTTCAAGATGAATTTTTAAGCCTGTGATTCATGCAGCCTCCAATTTTATTTGGAAAATAATGATAAGACAGCAGGCACTAGTAATTTTTTTTATCAGTTTTCTTTTTCTTGTTACTTTTGTAACAATAGAACAAGAACTACAAACATTATGCACAACTGATAATGCTCATATTTTCACATCAAAACTCACTATCATTTATTATACATTAAGTTACAGGATTGAGTTCTTCAGAAATTTAGTATTTCTGATATAGACAATGCTAGAAAAAGAAAAAATAAATCTGAGTCTCAAGTAATTTTACATTAAACACGGACACAACTACTTTCAAAGAACACGACAAGGACACTAACAACACATGCACACTGCTCCCTTATCACCACATAGCAAACTTACATGTCATTAACAAAGAATTGCTTTCTTATACCCAATTCCTGTCTACTAAGTCATAATTGCTACTGTCGCGGAAGGAAAAAAAAAATACACTTGGAAGAATTTTCCAGATTTAACTTCCTGCTACTGAGATGGAATGAACATGTTCTTACAAGCAGGCAAAGTTGTTAGGACTCAGTTATGATGTAACATGTTGACGACAACGCAACTAACTCTCCCTTACTTCACAATAGCGCAATTAACTACTTTGGTCAAGTACCAGAGTGCGCTTGGGGGAAAAAATAAAAAGGGAATATCTGAAGTATGGTCACACAAAGCAACACAGACACAAGGTATTTTCTTCTACAGATTGAGGCTTCCCTCTTCTGAAAGAATACACAGATTCCACAAGTGTTTTTCTATTCTTTACTTAGATTCAGTGTCTAGTTCCCACCCGCATAAATTTCTGTAAAGGACTCTTCATCAAAGCAAGTTGATTGGTCAATCAGGAACAATGCCGATCATGCAAAACATTTAACAGGTTCCCTCATATTACTGACTATACCTATTTACCACACTATCACAAACTTCAAGTAGTAAACAACACTGCTGCCACACACTTTTGTAAACCTCTATATGGAGAAGTGTACTGTGTTGTAAGGAGAAATATCTTCTCACTGTTACCACCAAAAAAAAAAAAAAAAAAAAAAATCTAATTCATAAGGAAGCTGAAGTTCCTTTTCCTCTACAAAATCTTTCTATTTTGATGAGTTTATCACAATTTGCTATTAAGATATCAGCTTGGGGCAAAGAAATCAGAAAAACAGAGTAGTCACAGTTCCTCCTTTCAATGTGACATATAAATCTGGATTTTTGTCCTAACTACTTCTGGCTTTGACTGATGTCACACTCACAAATTTATCAAGGACTCAAGGAATTCTGTCCTGAAACAACCCATATGAAAATAAAGAATCAGAGTTAATTAGATATTTATCACACTGCACCAGTCAGGTTTCCGACTCCTTTGTCACCAACTTTCCCACGTTGGTTGTGTAGCAAGTAAAGGTATTTAATATTATGAACAGCTTGAGGCTTTATAATTGTTCAGTTTCCCTTCAACACTAGTTGCTTTTTATTTGAATGTATTAAGTTTTATAGCCTTTCCAGTAATTGTTTTAAGAAACATACTGCTGAACAGCATACAATGCAAGTCTTTCAGATTCTCAGGTGCTAACATACTCAGACCCTGAATGTTTTAAATACTGTCACACAAGAGTATTTTGCTGGTTATACATATGCTTTATATGTATGTCCCAGGCTTCCATGCTACACTGTTCTCACCACAAATAGCCTACCACAAATAGCCTACCACATAACAAAGTAGGTGCTGTTTATAAAAGGTAAAAAAATTTGCTGATTGATTTTGATCAGTGTAAAAAAGCAAACAAGATTGCTCAGTAGCCAGTAAAAGAAGCCAAAGTGCCAAGAAGTACTAGGTAAGGAACTGAGAACAAAACAGAAAACATTAGAATATCATATGAACAGTACAGTACACATACAACATAACCTGGTGCAGTTCTGTTCCCCTCAACTCCCCAAAACCAAGTATATGTTTTTGGTTTTTTAAACATGTTCAGAAAAGGAACAAAAAAAATTATCAAATATTGGCAAATATTCCCACAAGAGAAACAACTGAGGAAGCACGAGTTCTTCAGTCTGTAAAGACTGAAGTCACAAAGGTCTACAAAGTCTACAAATGATGGAGAAAGGAGGAGGAAGAGGGAGCATGCACTGTTCATAGTCTACTCCCATCCAAGCCAGAGCCATCGTGTGAAACTAGAAGCCAGTTTCAACAATAAAATTAAGAAGCTATACAAGTGATAGAATTACCTGCTAAAGGACACTCAAAACTCAAAAACAGTTTCAGTGGGACACTGAAATAATATAGAAGAGATTCACTGTAAATTTTTCGACAGAGAAGCCAGAGCAAAAATTTCCTGAGCTGCAAGTATCTGGAAGCCTAGGAAGGGGGAAAAGACAACCCTGTTTCCTTTGTTCTAACTTTCCCTGAAGCATCTACTTATGGTCACTTTCAAATGCAAATTAGTGGCCTAAACAAATCACTTAATGGACAAACAGTTTAGAGATCTCAAGATGAGCACCTTCACTAGATTCATTAAAATCTCTATGTAATGTAATCGAGCCACTTACACACTGGACAGAATGAATACTTTCTAACACAGAAGCTTAAAATGTGAGCATTGGCACTATGCAGTCAATCTCAGAGACACTCAGGTACTGTCCAAATGTATGGGCTCAGCCAAGTGCTAGAGGTCTTCTCCACCCAACATCTTAGAAAGGAAGTGTTTGAGTATGCTTTTATTCTAACATTCTTCCTTGCATAAAACTGGAGTGTTGTTTAGCATATGTAAAAAAAAAAAATAAAATTAACTACTGCCAGGAGAGTTGGTGGGAGCCTTTTGCTTTGTTTTTTTCAGTTTAGGACTTTTTTTTCCTGGATATTTGGTTTTTTTTTTGGTTGCGCATTTTTTTGGCATTCGTTTGTTGTTGGGGTTTTTTGCCCTCATTCTCCTGCCTGCAGATTCGTTTACTATACAAACCTTGGAAAATAAGCAATAAATATTAAGTACATCTGTACTGTTTTCCATCTACGTGACATAGAGGGGTGTTATTTACAATAAACAGACTTTTTTAGAACAGGCACTTAGTAATACGTATAAAGATGTTTCTAATATTCCTGGTTTCAGTAAAAGTGAGGCTTAATCTACATAGCATTCGCTGCATTCAGCCCCATTCCTGAAGAGGCCAAAATCTCCCCTAAAAGCATAGAGACAGAATAGCAAACTCATACACTACTCCTGCAGTCCTACATTCTCCATGCCACAGACCAGAGCCAGCTGGCACAAACCAAAGTAGCATTTGCTCTGGGCTAGCTGAGACTGGACACAAGGCCTGCCAGCTCAGATCCTGGGAACCAGGGCTGGCACCCTACCAGTTCTTCCACCAAATGAATCCTGGTGTAGGAGAACTTCTGTGACCTAATAGTAGTGGCATGTACTGATTAACAGGAAAAGGACAATGGAAAAATAGTGTTAGTTTCCACAATAGCCCTTGCTGACTTTCCCTTAAGAAATTGGAATGGAAATTTTTTTAAAGGCATTTTAAATTGCATTAATTTCAATACCCTACATAAAATTAGTTACCAGCTAACTTATCACCCAGGAAACATTAAGACAGGCAGGTTGTTTAATATAATATTTCAGTGGAAGTAGCATACAACAGCTCCTCTTTTAGCTTTTCACCTGTAGATAAGGGATGGTGATACCTCTAAAAATTTACTGGTGTTTACCTTAACTATGGTAGCAATCCCTCCATTCACAACAAGGTAATCCTAAGGGGTTTACTCCTCCAAGCAATATAATTAACAACCTGCTGTGTCTCAGCAAAGCAGCAGCAGAGCATTGAGGTAACCTGTAGAATAAAGACAGTCCTTACAGTTTAGCTCTTGATAAAAAGCTCTGGGAAGCTGGCACTTGCACAACTCAGATATGACCCAGTCTGAACCTGAAGTCTTTCTTTCCAATGGTTCTCAGCCTATCACTAAGCATTTGGAATCATTCTATTTTAAAAAAAATAAAACAAGACCCAACACACTGCAAGATTGGAACATTCACTAATGGAATGTAATACATTATAGAAATATTTTCCTACTGGTGAAGATGCTCAACAGGTTTAAACTGAAGACCGATATGTTCATCTAGAATTTTATCACTACTTCAGTCATGTTCCATAATTAAGGAAGAGAGAAGTCATGCCTGCAAGTTATTTTTTCCTCCTTGTTTTCTGACACAATTGAAAAACTGTCAGCAAACAGAACAGCTGAGAGAGAAATATGAATAAACATGATACTGATCACAGTTATGGATCACATGTAAGAGGGTGAAAGGTAGACTGAAGATGCCTGCACAATCCCTACCCACACTCTACTTGATGGTTTCCCTCCCTGCCCCCCATAGGAAAAAAAAGCTACTTTATCAGTCTTGATGAAGAGACCAACTGTAAAAACAAGTAAGTTCACTTGGAAAAGTGACTCAGCTACATTGTATTGTTCTTAATTGTCATTATACCCCAACAAGCTGAAAGTTATTAATTCATTACCATATAAGGAACTGCACACATTTTTGCTGTGGACATGTGATCACACTGCTCTTACATCAGCACAAGTAGACGGCCACACTCAATGCTTTTCCCAGAGTGCGCTCGTCGAAATCCCACCCAGCTGCTGATTCACGCAGCTGGTTTTACATGCAAGGCTGAAAACACGCATGCTTAACTGATGCATAAAGACAAGAACTGGAAAAAGATGTCAGAACAACCGTTTAACCTGAAAGAAGGACATGTATCAGTAAGAATGTACTTCCGTTCACCTACAGGAGACAGAAATAAAGGCAGCTCTAGTTCTATTTACAAGAATGTTCTGTAATAAAAGCCAAAATAGTTGCTCTTTACTCTTTCAAATGTTTCAACCATAGCTTAAATCAGGTTTCTTTATATTCTCTACAAGAAACATTCATAGTCAAAAGGTTTATGGGTATACAGTCTTCAGTTTAAGCTAAACTTATGGAACCTCCTGTTTTCTTGCTTTTCACTCACACCGAATCATATCATGACATCCACGTGAAACATTCATCCCTTTCCAAGTCAATGCAGCATTGTAACTGAGGGCTCATTTTTAAATACAACTGGGCTTTTAATTATTACACAATGATACTTTCAACCACCTGATGCTAAAGGGGCAGACAGACTACAGCATTCTCTAAACTATCTTTGGATATTGATTTAGAATACTACTAGTGATCAGGCCTATGTAACTAGGAAGTACACCAAACTATAAAATAATCAAGTTTTTCCCACCTTGAGATTAGAATTCCAAACATTACTGCCTAATTTAACAATATATGTATTTATAGGCTTATTAACAACTTGTAGGCACAATTTTCAGAGCTCTGTTGACAGAGGGATACAGTCTATCCTCTACAGCTACTACACGAGTATTTGTTCTCCCTTTCTGAGTCCCCATCTCTGCCTTTCTTAATTCTCATTCATATGCAATTTCTATGCCTTAGCTCCATCGACCAATTTAAAGTGAGGCCTTTCACTTTTTCTTCCCACCATTTTCCACGATCTGGGAGAGTTTGCAAATGTCAACAGCAAACAAATTCTCTGAGCTCTTAAAAGTTTTCTTTTCCATGACATCCACACAAAAACATCCACCCCCCCAACAAGTCAGAATCTGAACACTGATGACCACATTATCATGCTGACTCATATTATCCAACTGCCTTTTGTACTACATTCTTTCTATATGGTGATCCACACTCTCATTGCATATTTCAGCAGTATTTATGGAAGACGTGCATGTTCTCAGGTCTACCCTTCGGTATTTGTGACACACCTAATGAAATTTAATACTTTCATCAGCTAGTCAAAATCCTAATTACACCAGCCTTTTCCTACTCAACTGTCCTCCAGCCCAGAATCAAATTTGCTGGTAGACATCAACAGCACCCATAGGGCAAAGCCCCCTTCTTCCCTTTAAAGTTTTACTATTAAATTTTCTTTCAGCAGCTCCAACCCAATTCTAGCTTTAAAACAAAACACACAAGATTCACAACAGTGAAATGCACAAGGCAAATACTCTAAGCAATCTACAGTATTTCTACAGCTTTTCTTCAAATACTTAATACAGTAAAACTGTTTTGCTAAGTGCAGCATGACTAAATGTAAGCCAGGAGACTCTCAGGTTTTTTGAAACTTACTACATAAAAATTGGTACAGAGGGGACCAGATTATGGACTTAGGGAGCAAATTCACTCTTGCTCTTCTCCCAGAAGCCAAGAAAAAAACGGCATTATCATCACTGAGTGAGGGTAGATGTGACAGCAGCAGAGCAGGCTGCCCTTCCTCTTCAACGTTCCCACCTTCTCACACAAATACTTTTTCCTACCCTCTCCAACTCCTCAGTAACAAACCATGCCTCTGCATTTGTCTACAATGAAACATAACAAAGTATTTGCTGACTAGGTACGAAGACAATTGGCCATCATTTAGACTACTCTGTGTAAGTGATCCAAGTCGGTGAATTCTGCACAGTAATACTATTTCAGTCCTAAGAACTGTCCCTCTTGACCCCCACCTCTCAAAAGAGAACTTACTTATGAGCATTGTATAGGTTCTGCAGACAGTTTAAGTTATGCTTAATATTATGGGTTTTCTATCAATACATTCTCTAGCAGATCCAAAATGCAAATCTGTTTTTTTTTTTTGTTTTTACTTCTTAAGTGCACATGTAGTAAATATGAAAGCTCATGACAGATCAACAGTTGTTTGGGTACACAGAACATGCTGAATCTTTTCTCAGTAGTTACATAAGGGAATTTTCTACTAATAACATTGCAGATCCTGGACAGCCTTTGCTAGTACAGGGGCATGAACTGACTGTTAGGACCCAAATTGCTTGATTTAAATCTCCCAAAGTGATGAAATCATCAGAAAACTGCAAATTCCCTCACACCAGCAATGACTTGCAGAAAGCAGAAGCAAGCAGATGTAAAGCTATCACAATGGCTGCCCTTCTCTGACAGTTAGAGACCATAATCACTTTTCCTATAGAGGTGTTTAATGTACTGATACAAAGGTAAACATAACATGGTACCCAGATAGTTACAGAGGCAACTTAGTAAGAAATAGTTTATGACTCTGTGAGAGGTCTCCTTACCTGTCCTAGCAAATCACTTCTTTCAGGACTGCCTTACCCTTTGTTCCGGTCACCAGAGATCAAAGTTGCAGTTAATTGTTAAAGAGGGAAAAAAAGCAAGAACAGAAAAAAAAAAAACCCACAATATGCACCACCACCAAAACAGAAAACAAACAAGTAAATAAATAAATAAAAACCCACCACACATAAACCCAATAAAAAAATGCAAAAACAACCACAAAACTAAATGCGAGCAAGTCTTGGCTTATGCAGAGGATTTGGGATAGTTCCACACCTCCACATTTATGCTTTTACAATACTTGAAACAAGCTGTCATGGTTTAAGGCCACCAGACTAACTTTTGGTAGAAAAAAGGATACCTTCACACACACAATTTTTGATTAAAAACAGATCAAACCTACACAAATGTGGGGTTTTCTTGCATACATTTCAGTTGTCAACCCCCCCAAAACTATCCAGTACTTAAGTCTATGACAAACCATACTATACATAAAATCTTCTGACTTGTCGGATTTTTCAAAGTAACTGTTTCTCAGTAATCACATCTACCAGAAAGCTTCAGTCTAATGATTACTGAATAAAACCCAAAAACTATGGCCTGTAAACCATGACAGATGTCATTTTCTGACAAGTTTAGTTAAGGGAGACAACTTTCTCCAACCTCTAACAGAAATACT
Source organism: Forpus xanthops (assembly GCA_032466535.1). NCBI lineage: Eukaryota > Metazoa > Chordata > Aves > Psittaciformes > Psittacidae > Forpus > Forpus xanthops. The sequence goes on from JASSUY010028964.1 coordinate 12,345, forward strand.
GAAAGACATTTTAAAATTCCATACTCTGTTACCTCTTATGTCTCTCACTAATAAAATTCTAAAAATGGTAGACTACTATACTTTTCTCTTTAGTAAGAGGAAGTTACTGTAGAAGTGAGACTTACTTTACACAGCAAACCAAAGTTCTCATGCTCTAGCAGCACAGTGCAAATGTTTGCTTACCGATATGCCACATTTAATGTCTTAGAAGGCAGATTTCAGAAAACAGGCAATGAATAATTTTGCAAGTAAGAAATCAGAATAACCTGATACATGCTGCTGTTACCAGTCAGCACTACACTTGAAAAAACATTGCAGTTCGCACTCAGTGTTAAGGGGTTAGATCTTCAACCCACTCCATTAATATATTAAAAAGAAGGAATTAATCCCATAGGGATAATTTTCTCTACAAAAGTATCATTTAATAAAAGGAAATGAGTGCATAAGAGAGAGAGGCTTCTAGCAGATATGTTCTAAGTGCCATCATGGGAAATACAGACAGAAGTAACTCTTTCACTGTTGATAAAGGTCATTAGATTAGGAACAGTGAAAATAAGGGCTTAATATTTATACAGATTTAAGATCATACTCCTCTGTAATTTACTAAGTGTGATGTTCTATCTGAAGGCCCAAGAAATACAGTAACTTCAAGAATCATATATATTAAATGAAACATCACCTCATGAAGTGGTAAAAAGCTGATTAGAAAATTCAAAATTGACATTCACTTATCAGTTGTTTACCAATGGAACTAGAATGCTTGTAGTTCCACCCAAGAGTGTTTTTATTAGCCCAAGGCATTATAACTGCTTAAAACCAGCATTATTATACAGTTAAAGCCCTTCTCACAGAACTTAACAAAGAATCGTTTGCCCACTTCATAAAAATAAAAAGCAACGAACATAGACAGTCCACATTTAGTAAGTAAAGAGCCATGTATTAGTCAGTATTAGCTTCAGTGCCTCACAGTGAACTATTGCTCAACTTACTGATTGGCATAGCATGACTGGTATATGTACACAAATTCTCAGTAACAAAGAAAACGAAAAAATAGTTCAAGGTCAAAGTGTTGCTTAGAAATAGCAGAGTTAAGCATGAAAAGTTAAGTTCCCACTTTCTAAACCTATTTTTGTTTCCCCCCTGCCCTCCCCAGCTAACACAGCTTACATTAATAGAAGGTATATGATAATTCTTCTGAACAAGCTTTCTCAGCCGAAATATCACAGCGACAAATTTCACCTTGCTCTAATTATATACAGTAATCTGCCTAAAAGCATGTACAAATTCTAATTTTGTGAAATATATTTATCTTAAAACCCTTTCAAGCTATATTATTTCAGAAGTCTTACAGAAGGGAAAAAAAAAAAAAAAAACACAACAAAACAACCTAGCACATGTTCTTAGCTTCCTCCGGTGGGGTTATCTGGGCAGAAACTGCGGTATAATCTGACCTCAACAGCAGCACTGAGTTTTACTAAGATGATCCATTTATAAACAGACCAGGAAGAAATCAGGAATTTCTCAAAGCAACATGGAGCTACAAGGCTAGCAAGAGAGAAGGCAGCAAGATGCACTTTCACGTACAACTCCAACAGTTGCTCTCTCCCCGCATATAGCCCAAGACTAGACAAAGTCCAAAACAACAGCTGCTTAATTTAAACTACTGACAAACACACAGCCTCATTTAGGTAGAAGAGACTTCCCACTCTTCATCTTAAAAGCATGTACGGTTAAAAAAAAACCAAATATTTGTGTAATGAAAGAGCCAATATAAAAGCTACAGGTCTATGCATATAAAAATTTTTCTAAAATACAAAACACCCTCTCAGAACTGTATAGAAAGTAGTTAAACAGTTTAGTTGTTCTTCAGTATTATCCAGGCTACTGCTATGACAGTTAAGTAGATATTCTATGATCTTATCTAGATGGGAAGTCTTCAACAACACTGTCATCCATATTCAGCATAACACCACAGCATGTCAGAGGATCTAGACAGGGTCCACATTAAAGCATTACTAGCTCTAATTTTTCATTTAAGCTTGCGGTTGCGCAGGCGAGAGAAAAAAAAATAACAAAAAAAAACACCACCAAACAAACAAACCAACCAAAACCTTCCAACTATTACAACTGCATAGTAACAAAGACTAATTTCAACAAGAAACACGCAATCGTGGACGCTGCAGGAGGCGAGCAAGTTAAAGCTCTCTGAAAAGCGAGCGGAGAAAAACCAAACTGCCTCGTTCCACGGGGCGGTGAAAGCAACGAAAAGCCGCCGGAAGCCAGCGCCAGGCCGCGCCCGAGTGACACAACGGACAGGGCACCGCAAGGAGCGCTGCGGAGGGGACGGCCCGCACGGCCCCAGGCGCGAACTGTGCCGCCCCGAGCCAACAGCTCTGCTTCAAAGTGACAGCCTGACGAGGCGCCGCACACCTCTCCAGCCACAGCCGGGCCTCCATCACCAGAAACTAAGGCTTATTCCTCGAAATGCAACTTGCATTATTTTTCCTAGCTGCCCCGCGTCACACAGTAGGTGCGCTGACAGCGGCATTAAGAGCAGCCCCTTCACAAGAAAACGCCGCGCTCAAGCGGAGAAAAGGCCCAGCTCATGAGTCCGCTCAGAGCAGCTACCCTCCTCACCCGGCCCTCAGCCCAGAAACCGGTTGAGACAGAATACAACTACCACAACACCTCCCCAGGCACAATCTAACGCGGACGGGCAGACAGCCAAGCCGCATCCGCAGTACTGCCAGCTGCCCTCGGGCCCCTTCCCTGACTGCCCTCACCACTCACTCACCTGACAGTCGCTGCCTCAAACGGCCCCCGGGCCACGCTCGCTCCCGACACTCCCCACACCCCGAGCACGACTCCCACTGGCGCACCACCGGCTCGCAAACAAATCACGCGAGATACGCCCGCAGCGCCTTTCAGTGGACCTCGGAGATCCTCCTACCCCACACCACGTGATGCTCCCAGCCCTATCACCGGATGTGCCTAACGGCTCGCGCCGTTATGGAAACATCGCGAGCTTTCCCGACCTTCTCCCCCCCACCCCCCCCCGCAAAGGCCTCGAAACGCCGCGAGGCTTCTTTGC
>JASSUY010028964.1:15535-43625 GCA_032466535.1 Forpus xanthops
GTGGTTTGGCCAATTTCCCCCCCCCCCCCCCCCCCGAACACGATGCCGCGCAGGAATGTGAAAGGCTCTCCCCCGCCGCCATTTTCTTTCTTTCTTGGCAAGCCGCGAACGGGGCAGGAAGCGGTGGCCGAGCGAGTATGGCGGACTACTCTACGGTGCCTCCGCCCGCTTCAGGCACGCCTGGAGGAGGTGGCGGTGGAGGTGGAGGAGTGAACGATGCCTTTAAAGACGCGCTGCAGAGAGCTAGGCAGGTGTGTGTATGTAACTTGGGCTCTACCAGATCAATGGGCCCTCGCGGCCCGGAGGCAGCCGCTGAGCAGGCCGCTGCGCTTCAGCCGCGGGAGGAGTTAGCGGGCTGCGCCTTGGGGAGACCTGCGGAGCGGGGCTTCTCGGCCGATGTATGCCTGCGAGATGGAATGGTGGGAGCTTTGTCCCGTCCTCTCGCCCCCCTCCGCGCACGCCGCGGCGAGCGCCCGCGCCGTCCGCCCGCCCTCCTCGGGCGGTGAAAAGCTCTTTCAGTCAGTTCCTGGTTCCTACCGCTGCGCCATTGCCCGCTGGCGGACTGGGCACTCGCAGTTCCTCGGCCCGAGGCAATCCGCTCCATCGCGGAGCGGCAGGGTGAGGGGAGCGGCGCGTTGTGGTCTCTGCTGCAAGGGGGAGGCGAAATCTCAGCTGGCAGCGCGGCGGCTTATCGGGCTCCTGGCGCCGTTCTGAGCCTCGTGGGCGGCTGGCGAGCAGCGGGACGGAAGGCGGCTCTTCTCGCGGCCCGCATTGTGTTCCCCGGGGCGCTCTCGGTGCCCGCTAACCTGCTCAAACCGGTTGGGAAGGGCTGCGGCCTGCGGAGCCAAGGCAGCCAGGGCCTTTTTGTCGGAAGTTCTTTATCCCGGAGTTCAGTTTGTAGTTTGTGCACCATAGGCGATGGTTTCATGATTTCTCGGGCAAAATTCTCACCTTATCTGGTAATAACCCGTCGCGGTTTTGGGAGTCGTTGAAGGCCCAGCCTTGTCGGGTCTAATGATGTTTGGTAGTAGTTTCAGCAGTGGGTGTGTTTGTTTTGTTTTTTTTTTTTCCCAGGAATAATGGCTAGAAAAGGAAAAACCCTTTCAGGGAAAAAGTTTTTGTTATTTGAAGGGTAGGTAGTTTTGAGACTCATGGAATAGTTAGGGTTGGAAAGGGCCTTAAGATCATCTCGTTCCACCCCTCGTGCCGTGGTTTTTTTTTTTTTTTGTTCCCCCCTCTTTTTTTTTTTTCTTCCTCGGCCGATGGAGAAAATGTAGGAAGGCTTCCTGTTAAAGGCTGAGCATAAGTCTCATTGAAGATACTATAAAGTTTATGTGAGCAAAACTGGTGCTAGGAAGCACCAACCTTGTACTTATTTGGGGTTGTTTTAGTGTGCCTTGTGTAAATTGCTCAAAGTCTTGTGGAGGACCTGGAATAAGTGAAGGCTTATTGATGGATTTTTAGGTTTCCCCCCCCTCAACATCTGCCTTTTGTTTAGATTGCAGCAAAAATCGGAGGAGATGCTGGCACATCAATGAATTCAAACGACTACGGTTATGGAGGACAAAAAAGACCTCTTGAGGATGGAGGTATGAACTCATTATTGCTGGATTTGGCTATTGAGTATGGCCATAGTGCTAGAGAAATTGTAGGTGGTGTTTTTGTTTGTGGGTTGTTGTTTGTTCGGGTTTTTTTTCCCCATAGCACAGCCTAAAAACATCTCGTTCCCTTTGTAGATCATTACATGGTTTTTCATTTTCAGTTTAATGGAATGTAGTTTTAAACCATCATACTCTAACCTGAAGTGAACGTAATTCTGTTATAAAATACTTTTAACGTGTTTTAAACATTGTAAAGAGGAAAATGTATGCCAGGGAGGGAGGGCAGGTAAATGCATGGTTAAGAAACTTACACAGATACATCATTTAAGTCTTTTGTAGTTGTGTAGGGCTGATTACAGTTTGTAAATTACCACTAGAGTAAAAAGTACTCACTCTTTTGATTGTTTTATATGCTTTGTTATTGGAGTTTCAAATAAAGCTGTTAATGCATTTCATTGTAAAAGCATAGGACTTAAAAGACAGGAAGGTGCATTTTCTATCTTTCAGACACTTTTGCTTAGTCTTAATCATGCCTGTAGCATATGTGAACCCTGATAAGATCATATTTAAATCTTTTTGCAGCGTTCTGGATTTCCTTGTACTTCAGTAAAGTTTTCCCTTGAAATATGTGTGTGGTCTTCTGTCTCTTACTGAGCAGTCAGTTTGAACTTAACAGGGTTTGGTAGATTTAATATACACACAGAATCCTGGCTGAATTGTGGAAAGAAATCTCTGAACTTGTTGCAATGTTCTCATAGGTCTCACAAAAGAGCAATGACTTTTTTCCTTCAAGAGGATTGAAACTCAGCCTACAGAATGTAACTAGGGCTTAATATCAGGAGTTCTTGTGTAATTAAGTTTTTTTTTCTATTAACAGTGAGATTTTCAATATACAAAAATGAGCTAATGATGCTTCAGATGATATATGTAATGTATTCTTTTTATTTTATGTGTAGATGGCTCTTGGACAAGTCCGAGCAGTACAACACACTGGGAGGGAATGCCCTCTCCTTTTAAAGGCAGGAATTTTTATTTATTACCTGTGTTTAGTATGTAAACATGACATAAACTAGTGGATCTGTCTGGATTGACACAAATATTTCTTGGAATATGTGTCTTGAGTTTTTGCCACACATAAATTATGATGGTTCATATAACCTTTATTTTGGGGTGGGAAAGAAGTATCCAAAGTCTTATCTTTTCAGGTAGAGGTTAATTTATTCCTTTACTGTACAGAAAGGATTGGATGGTGATGATGTAGTTGATTTGAATCTGCTTTTTTTTGAAGTTTTATGCTATGAAATGCTTGATATTTGAATAGGAATTCATATCGACATTCAGATAGAGATTGCATTGCCATGTGATGCTGTAGTATTTTCCAGTGTTTGATATAGATTTGTGGTCATTGTCAGAGATTTTTGTGTTGTTTTTTTTTTTTTTTAATTCTTTATCATTGTTGATTATTATATGAGTTTGCTTTATTTTTATTTTTTTTTTTTAACTATAGAAGCATCATTAGCTTGAACAACCAACAGCTAAACTTTATTCCTTGTCTTAGTTAAGTTTCAGTGGCTGGGTATCTGTGAGCAGTCTACAGTGTGTTCTGAAACTGCCTTTTGTAAAACTACTTGAGTAGATACATGGAAAAACCTAACATCTTTTCAGCTATACTAACCAAGTGCTGAGAGTTCGTGAGATTCTTTCTTCTATTCAGATGATCAACTCCCTGAAATTGGAGGAAAAAAATAAAAGGGAAAAAAAATGAAAGGGGGCCTGAAACACAGTGGAAACTTACAACTCACACTAAAAGGTGTAAACACTTCTTGAATTTCTTGGCAAAAAAAAATTAAGAAATATCTTAATTTTTCAGATCAACCAGATGCTAAGAAAGTTGCTCCTCAAAATGACTGTAAGTAATTTTTTTTTGGGGGGGGGGGGAGGGGAGGGAGGAAAAATAAACAATTTTAACATTGTTAAAACGAGTCTGAAATGGTGTTCCGGTAGGTGATGCTTGAGTCAATAGTACCAAATGTATGGCTGGGGGTTTATGTCTTCTTGAAGCAGTGCGAGTCTGCTTTATAAAATTGACAATGTAGTTAGCAGCAGTTGAGAATAGCTTTAGCTGTTTTTAAAACTTGGTAACACTTCTTAGAAGTCAAGTCAGACAGAAGTTGGTTCATATAATTTTATTATCAAAGGGGAAACTTAGTTGTAAATTATACTGGTAGTTTGAATTTAATTTTAATGATATTTGCTTATAGCTTTTGGAAATCAGCTACCACCGATGCATCAACAGCAAAGGTAAGAGTTTACATTACATATTATGTAGAGTTTTCCTCTTTACTGAAAGAAAACAGTTGCAGGAATTTTTCATTTTTTTTTTTTTAATTAATTTTCAGGTGGTATCAATGAAAAATAGCATAATTGCATAAAGAATTACTCTGTGCGATTCATTGAAATCTAGTTTCACAAGTCCCAAGCCAAGCACTTGAAATGCATCTATATTCTTGTCTCATTCTCTTTGCAGCCTAGGCTGTACATCAGGTTTAGTAAAAGGAAAATGCCTTGCTGGTTTTTATTACTTGAGCATAGGTAGCATCACGTGAAGTTAGAAGCAGATCTGAAGGGAAGGGGATTTGCACTACCCCTTAAACAAAGAGGAAAGCAATGGAATTTAACAAAAAGAAAAAAAAAGGGAGGGGTTCAGACTCAGTTACATTTGCTCCAGCATAGTAGTTTTCTCCAGTTATTTCTTCCCTAAACAACCATATCCAGCTATTATTATCATGCTTTGGCCTTTGGTTTTGATATACGAGATGCTGAAATTGTGTATTTTCAGCATACTTAGGTGAATGTACAGATGAAACTTAAAATGCTACATTACCTTTTTGTACCTCTCACATCTTTTTATAGTAAAGAGGGCAAAGGAAAACTGTTGAACTGTTTGTGGTCACTTTTGTTCATTGTCACTTTACTTAATACTGTGCTTGCATGAGAACTTTCAAAGTTGATGTGAGATGTGAAAGCAAGGGTGATAATGAGGGCAGTAGGTTCCATTAGGTTAATGGGAGGTAATATATAGATTTAATGCCAGTTTGGTCTCTGAATGGTCAGTGTCTTTTGTTTGATTTAACATTATCTGTAGGTCTGTGATGACAGAAGAGTACAAAGTTCCAGATGGGATGGTTGGATTCAGTAAGTAGTATGGATGTGGTGGTGTAGTATAATGAGGAATGTTAGCAGATGCTGTTAATATAAATAATCTTTTGATGTTTTCTTTCTCTAAGTAATTGGCAGAGGTGGAGAGCAGATCTCGCGCATACAGCAAGAGTCTGGCTGTAAAATACAGATTGCACCTGGTAACTATTCATGTTTTTATTCCTTATGTTGGGTTTTTTTTTTTGGTAGAAAGTTCAGAAAGCTGGTTGTACTTCTAATAGCTTGCACCTTCGTTAAAAGTGAATTTTATGTTTTTTTGTTCTGGTGGCAGTTGTCATGGTTTAAAGGAATGCAAAATTGTTGTAATACATTAATTATTCTGTGAAATTCCAGTAGTTTATATATTATGTTTGATGTCATAACCTCTTTCTGACTTTACACTACTGAGAAATTTGTTTTATTTTATGACTGTAGATAGTGGAGGCCTGCCTGAAAGATCATGTATGCTAACTGGAACGCCAGAGTCTGTTCAGTAAGTAAAATAAATTGTGTGTTCATATTCATTTATTTGTCTAGATAACATGTTTGTTTTTTTTTTTTTGTATTGAAGAGGCAGTCTGGGGACACTTAAATATATACACAATAAAAAGGCCCTCAGCATACTTGGAATTTTTGAGACTAATGTATCAAACCTCAAACTTTTCCCAGTCCAAACCTTGCAGATACAGGAAAAATGTGGAAAAATTTGTAATGTGCCAGAGTAGGAGTTACTCAGAGCCCAGCCCATCAGAGATCCTAAATGGCTTTTGTGTAAATGAATGTATACCAAAAATTATTGTGATGTCTCTAATACCTATCAGCAAAGTTAACTTCCCCTTCCTTTGTTCAGGGAAGAGGATTGTAACAATGAAAAATGTTCCGTTTGATTTGCTTATTTTTACTGCCACAGAAGTTGTATAGCCACTTTACAAGACCACCTTATCCTGGCTGTGCTATGGAAGTTCTTAAGTGTAGTAGTGTATTTGGTATTACCTCATTTGTGTTAGCTGCTCCCAGTTTGGGTTTGCAGGTAAGGTCTGCAACTACATGTTCGGGAAAGTAGCATGGTATCGTCATCTTATGTTGCAGCCAAGCATTCATGAAGTCATCCTTTACAGGAGATTTTTTTTTCTGCATAGTTACAGTTTATTCCTCTCACATATTATAGAAAAGGATTTTTAACTGATGTTAATATTGAAATCACAATTTTATTCTGGCGACTCCCATGTAGAATATATACTGACTTTTGTTCAATATATGGTACTGGCTACGAGTACATATGTGCTTGCTTTGCATGCTAAATTAGCAGTAGCTATCAGAGTACTTGCTGTTAAACTGACGTTTAAATGATGTTGGTGATTTTTTCCTTTTTATAAAACTTAGCATAGATCTGCCTTAAGAATGGCTGTTGGTACATTAAAGAAAGCTGTCAAATCAGAGGTTACTCTAATTACTGCTGAAATTAAGCCAAGTTAGAAAATGTTATCTTAGATTTTTTTTTTTTTTTTTTTTTTCTTTTTAAAAATGTGCTAAAAAGATTATCAATCTTCCAGTTAAGACTTTAAAAATGTTTTAAAGGACAATATTTTCATCTTCTGAATGGTATTCAGAGATGATGGTGTGTTTGGTAAAGGAACACATTTTGTGTTGTGACACTGGGTTGGTTTTGGATCTACCATATTAATCTTGCAGTTAATTTCTTAAATTATGCTTACAGATTTCCTGAGTTTACCTCATGTTTCTTAATGATAGTAATTGTATTTCTTCAGAATCTTTACAAATTACAAAAATAAAAATTTCCAAGCAGAATGGGTATGAGCAAGTGACGCTTGTAAGAGTAAATGTATTTATAAATGTGTATATTCCTTCACAGGTCAGCAAAAAGATTACTTGATCAGATAGTTGAAAAGGGAAGACCTGCACCTGGCTTTCATCATAGTGATGGACCTGGAAACGCAGTCCAAGAAATTATGATTCCAGCAAGTAAAGCAGGATTAGTTATTGGAAAAGGTGGAGAGACGATTAAACAATTACAGGTATGTAAGTGTGTGTGTGTATCATCATTTAAACATGTGATATGGTCTCTAATCTGGATTTAAGTGGGTATTAGAATCATAGAATAGTTAGGATTGGGAAGGACCTTAAGATCATCTAGTTCCAACCCCCCTGCCATGAGCAGGGACACCTCCCAGTAAACCATGGCAGTCAAGACTGTCCAACCCAGCCTTGAACACTGCCAGGGATGGAGCATTCATAGCTTCCCTGGGCAACCCATTGCCTCACCACCCTAACAGTAAATAATTTCTTCCTCAGATCCAATCTAAACTTCACGTCTTTACATTTATCGCATTATCCCTTGTCCTCTCAGTACAGTCCCTCATGAAAAGTCCCTCCCCAGCACCTCTATAGGCCCCCTTCAGATACTGGAAGACTGCTAAGAGGTCTCCACGCAGCCTTCTCTTCTCTAGGCTGAACAGCCCCAACTCTCTCATCCTGTCTTCATAGGGGAGATGCTCCAGTCCCTTCATCATCCTTGTGGCCCTCCTCTGGACTGTTCCAACAGTTCCATGTCCTTTTCATGTTGAGGACACCAGAACTGCACACAATACTCCAAGTGAGGTCTCACGAGAGCAGAATAGAGAGGCAGATCAGCTCCCTCATTCTGCTGGTCACACTCCTTTTGATGCAGTCCAGGATACAGTTTTCTTTCTGGGCTGAGAGCGCACAGTGCCAGCTCATGTTCATTTTCTCATTGACCAACACCCCCAAGTCCTTCTGTGCAGGGCTGCTCTGAATCTCTTCTCCACCCAACTTGTAGCGGTATATGGATTGCTCTGACTCAGGTGCAGGACCTTGCACTTCGCATGGTTAAACTTCATCAGGTTGGCTTCACCCCACCTTACAAGCGTGTTGAGGTCCCTCTGGATGGCATTCCTTCACTCCATATCATCTGAACCTCACATTTGTGCTTAGTGAAGCCATGTTGGCTGTCACCAAGCACCTTGTTGTTTTTCATGTGCCTTAGCATGCCTTCCAGGAGAACCTGCTCCAAGATTTTGCCAGGCACAGAGGTGAGACTGTCTGGTCTGTAATTGACCTCCCTTTTGTCAAATAGGAGCGGGCAGGTGTCAAAATGGTCATGATTCAAGATGGTCCACAGAACACTGGTGCAGACAAACCCCTTAGGATAACTGGTGACCCTTATAAAGTTCAGGTAAGGAGTCCTTCAGAATTCAGAGCATTTTTAAATCCATTCTGATGTTGCCTAAATAAAGTACCTAAATAAGCTTCCATTCTTCTTTTAGCAAGCCAAGGAAATGGTGCTGGAGTTAATTCGTGATCAAGGTGGCTTTAGAGAGGTGCGCAACGAATATGGGTCAAGAATAGGAGGAAATGAAGGGATAGACGTAAGCATGGTTGAAAAACTTGTTCACTGTATTTTGAGATGTTAACGTTAAAATGTAAAGCTAGGTAATATCACTGAAAGCTTTTAACAAGATTCCAAATGTGGTTGTGGCACGTAAGTATTTCTTGTTCATTGCTGTAATTACAACTTTTAATGCTGTGTGGCATTCACTTTCCATTACCAGCAGTTCTAAACAGTTTCAACTAGCTGGAGTTTTTCATCTAACGAGATAAATTTTATAATCAAACATATAATGTTACAGAAATTGGAGTTTGACCTTTAAAAAAGGGTGTTTAAGTCCACTTATTATGAAAGTCATAAGCATATAACTGTTCACTAGAAGTGACGCTGAAGGCCTCATCTGCTAGAATCTGCTTTTTAGGCATGTTAGAACTTTTGTTCTTTGATTGTGGGAAGCATAATACCCACTATCAAAGGAATTGCTGCCACTATAAGAACTTGTGCATAGGCTCTCCCTGATGTTTTCATCCTGGTTTTGCTAGGCTTGTGACTTGATAGTAAAAAAAAAAATAACGCTTTAAAAAGTATCGTAGAGGTGGCCCTAGTTTACCATTCTAATATGTGACCCTTTAATTTTGTTAATATGGCAGGAATATTTGCATCATCAACAGCTTGAACTATTTTTTTTTTTTTTTCTTTTAAGGTTCCAATACCACGGTTTGCTGTAGGTATTGTAATTGGAAGAAATGGAGAGATGATAAAAAAGATACAAAATGATGCTGGTGTTAGGATCCAGTTCAAGCCAGGTTCGTAATATGTCTGTAAATTTCTGTGAATTGAGTGTAAATTTACTGGATTACGTATACTGGAATAGTTCATTTTTATTCCAGATGATGGAACAACTCCAGATAGGATAGCCCAAATCACAGGTCCTCCTGACAGATGTCAGCATGCTGCAGAAATTATTACAGATCTCCTTCGAAGTGTTCAGGTTAAGTAATACATTGTTTACTGCTTAAAATCTCCTGCCTGACTTCTTGAAAGACATAAAAATTTAAAAAATGAGTGTATAACTAAAGAAGGTAATTTTAATGGTGTAATTTGAATCTGCTTCAAAATTGAGTCTGGAATATGAATGTTTGCTTTTATTGTTGCAGTTTTGCAAGTGTCAGGATGACAGTACTGGTTCAGACTCATGGCAATTCTTGATTTAACTGGTTTTAGAGCTGCTTCTTCTGTTGTCTTGTATTAATAGCCTGTATGCTGTTAACCTTTGGTTGTGATCAGTATTTTTAAACGCTTATTGTGAGATGGGCCTCACTGCTGCATTTACTGAAGGTAGAAGTTACGTCTTTGTGCAAGTGAAACTTCTTTCTTGCTTTTATATACTTTCCTTCGTCTTTCATTCAAATCTATGAGTAGTGATTTTTTTTTTTCTTAACAATTTGTTTGCAGTACTTTTTATAGAACATGCTAATTTGTTGCTTTTTCTTTTTAGGCTGGTAACCCTGGTGGCCCAGGACCTGGTGGTCGAGGAAGGGGAAGAGGCCAAGGCAACTGGAACATGGGCCCTCCTGGTGGATTACAGGAATTCAATTTTATTGTTCCCACTGGCAAAACTGGATTAATCATTGGCAAAGGCAATATATCTTACGCATATCTATGTGTAGTTGAAACAGCTCTCAGTTTTTCTACCACGACAACAAATAGTAGTATTAGAGACAGGTTTCAAGAGAAGCCTTGGGAAATAGTTTCATATGTAGTAGAGCAACACAATACTGCTAAATCATAACACTCATAATACCCTTTTCACATTTTCCTCACCAAAACATGTACCTCAGTACTTGAAAGTCAAGACCCAGTATATGTATGTAACATTTAAGGTAATAAGTACTGAGTTTCATTGGTAGCATTTGATAGATTCTTAGATGATCTAATTAGCTTACACTTGATACTGTTTGATTAGCTTAGTGTTACTGCATCTGTATTTCACTCCTAAAACTCCTCGTATTCTAGTGAAGATCTTTTACTATGGGATCCTAGAACAATTTCTTTGTTGTGTGTTTATTAAAGCAGTTACTTCTCAAAGAGGTTTATTTTAAAAAACAATTTACTGCATGCTTGTAAATGAAACATAGGAGTTACCTTAGTCTGCAGTTTGTAATGTCTTTTCCAGACACAGTAGATAGGCTGACATGTTTCAGTTCTTGGAAGGTTGACTGATCTTATTGTTGTTGGGGTATTTTTGTTTTAAATACAAAACAATCCCTGTTTGGGAACTTTGTGCCTACTAATGATAGAAGTAACTTCTCAGGATCCTGTAAGAGGAGGAACTAGTTTAGGGAATTTAACCTTCTGGGTAAAGTGCACTGCAAAATATTTGGACTTCAGCATCTGTATAGTTTCTGGGTGGTTTTTGTCATCTATGCTTGCCTACTGCTTTATAGGGAGGTTGGGCTTTAAGGTATTTTCTGTAATTGTTGGGTATTGATTGTTATTCATGTCTAATCTTCCATCTTTGCATGAACGAAAAACAACATTATAGGGGTTCTTTGCTGTTCTTTCTCAGTAACAGTAGTGTGGTCGTTATAAAATAGGGTTTTTTTACTAGTTTATTATAATGAAAGCTCTATACTAGACTGAAGAGGGACTTCTTAAAATTGTTCAGACATTCTTGTACGGCTCATAAGAAAAGATGCCTTTTCACTTCTTCATCTTCACTTTCCATGCATGCGGCTTTCTCTGAGTTGAATCTTAGTATTTTTGCGTTAATGCATGTCATAAAAGCTGTATGTTGCATTGTAGGTGGTGAAACTATTAAAAGTATAAGCCAACAGTCTGGTGCTAGAATAGAACTTCAAAGAAATCCTCCACCTAATGCGGATCCAAACATGAAGATGTTTACTATCCGTGGAACTCCACAGCAAATAGATTATGCACGACAACTCATAGAAGAAAAGATTGGAGTGAGTATTTAACTATATTTTGGTTTACTGTTGTAACTAAACAGAATAGGAGGCAAGTCTCCTTTGTGGAGACTTTTCTTCCATTTCACTTCCAAATTATTTAATCAAGTAATAAATTGATGATAGTAATAATGGTGGTCTGGTTTTGAAGTAATACAAATATAACTTGTTTTACCAAAGGAAGCAAAAACTGATATAAAAGAAACAGTGGCTTTCTTCAGTGTAATACAGTGTGGGTTTTAATAATGTATTCTTGAAGTTACTCACTTGGCGCGTAATGAAAAATTCAGTGACTTCAAAGATACGCTTGATGCTCTTAAAGCTACTAAGCTACGTGTTCAGTTTTTCATTCTCAGTATATTCAGGTAGAGTTTTAGTCTAAGATTACATGCTTCAATTTGACTGCAGTTCTGTATATGCATGTAACCTTACTTACTGCCTATTTTTTGTACCTGATCTTAAAAACATTTAATTAGCAAGGTTAGCCAGATTTGGATGTATCGGTTTATTTTAAAACCCGAATGGTTTTGTTTTGGTTTGTGGGTTTTTTAATGCAGCTTGTGGAAGAATCAATGTTTATTTGTAAACTCTTGATTTACTCAAGAAAATAATTGAAATAAATGCAGCTTTTTAGTTGCTATTACTGCCATGGCTGCTTTTAACTCTTTAACTAGCCAGATGCCTAATTATTCAGGAAGACTGATTTCACCAGGGAAATGGTTTTATTTGTAAACCATCAGATCTCTTATATTCTTAAAATGTTCAAGTTTGTTATAAACTGCTGAAAAAACTTTCTGTTTTCATCTGTGTGCTACTCTTGTTACAGGGTCCAGTGAATCCATTGGGTCCACCTGTTCCACATGGACCCCATGGTGTTGTTCCTGGGCCACATGGACCTCCTGGGCCACCAGGTCCTGGTGCTCCCATGGGACCATATAACCCAGCTCCTTATAATCCAGGACCTCCAGGCCCTGCGCCTCAGTAAGTACTGCTTCAGCTAGCTTCCTTTTTTGTATGGTGACCCTGGAATTGGCTTTCAGTGTGTATGTGTGACTTGATCTTTTTTAGTGGTCCTCCAGCTCCATATGCTCCACAAGGATGGGGAAATGCTTACCCACACTGGCAGCCGCCCAACCCACCAGATCCAGGTAAGAAATGTCACAGTTATGCTGTAGCATGGATGTACTAAAGTATATATGCATTTTGTCCTTACATGTATGTACATTTCACAATTCATTTGTGTTGCATTGGTAAATCTGATAAAGCTCCTATTCTTCAGGCTTTTCTTTGCTGTTTGTAAGTTTATGTTTTGCACTCCACATGTTGCTTGTGAGACATTGAAATTCAGTTGTTAAAAAGTTAGAATGTGCTTCTTCACTAAACATTAAGTTCTTTAATGAGGATGTTTTCTTTAATGGTCAATGTCTTAATATTTTAAGCAGTGCCCTTTACAATCTCACTGATCCTGACTTTGCACAATTTATGGTATATTATATATTTCTAGATTTTGCTTATGAACCTTGCTTCTTACAGTCTGGTACAAGTGTATTCTGTTCAGTCCTCTTTGAGGGATAAAATTTCTGTTAATACGGTAATACCAGTTAGGATTGTGTATTTTAAGCTTTTGCTTATAATAGTCTTGTAGTTTCTTCTGAAACCCATCTTTGTAGAGTCTGTTTCTCCTATTTCTGTTTATCTTTGCCAAGACTGGGAGTTTTTACTTAATTACAACTTCCCAAAGTTGTAGTATCCTGCTTTTCTTTAAGTTACGTCCTTTGGTTGGACTAGAGCATATGGGGAAACGGAACTGCAGTCAAGGAAGGCATGGTAAGGCTAGATGCTTGAGTCACTTGTACCTCATTTGTTTGAGGTAGAGCTTGGTCTTCATCACTTCAGCCAGAAAATGTCAATTTTATTTTTGCTATAAATGGAATAAATATTTCTGATAGCTGTTGATACTGACACAAGTCCTATAGGTAAGAAAGGGAGGGCTTTGGGGGATGTTACAATCTCTAGAGAGTTCTGTTCATATCCAAGTCTTCCATATATCTTTTCTAAACAAAGAGCCATCTCTGGTTTCAGTTCCCAAACTTTCATAAAAGGTTGATCTGCATGCATTCAGTTTAGTATTTGAAAATGTCTGTTGTATTACATAAAATTAGAATGATTCAAAGTGACTTTAAGTCTTAGAATAACAAAAGTGTAATTTAATCCAAAACATTACCAAAATGTTACAGCCTTTTTCATACTGTTTTGGTTTTTTTGTTTGGGTTTTTGTTTTGCCTTTTTTTTTAATGTACCTACATAAAGATCTGTAAAAATTGCAAATACCTTGATGCCATCTTAATGGTGATTTTTGGAAGTGTTGTTTATATAAATACTCCTCTTAAAAAATCTAATGAGATTTTCCTCTGCACTTCTCAAGTTCTTGTTTCTTTCAACTAGCATTTGTTTGGATGAGTTTTGTACAGTTTTCCACTTAGTTGTTCATTTCAGTGTAACAAATGGGTTATTTTAGTATTTTTTTCAGAGGTGTTTTCTCCAGAACCATGCTTGCCTCTTGTCACGTGAAAGTGGAGCTAGTTACTACAGTCATATTTCTTTGGAAATGTAATGAATCCAGCTCTGTGTTCTCCTACTCTAGAGAAGTAGCTACTAAGGGGAGTGAGGGGGGGAACGGAGCAATGGCTTATTTGATATTTGCAGGTAACCTTAGAATATAGCTTAAGTGCATTATTGTTGGTGAAGCAGTGCAATTTAAAAAGGAAACTGTGTTAACATTGTTTTCTGTTTGCTGGTACTAATGTGTGCTTTTTAAGTGGTTATATCTGGCTTTAATGCTAAATGAAATACTACAAGGAATGTGTTGTGGATTTCTTCTCCCTGATGCCCTTTTTATGGGGAGTTCTTTTATCTTCTATAAGTCGCTGTCTTAACCTATTTTGTGTTTGGAGTGAATACACTTCTATTCCCATTTTAGAGTGTCAGTTATGTCTCTGTCCTTAAGTGAAGTTCTTTTCTCAGTTGGCTGCATTTATATGCAGATACTTTTATCCTTTTAAAGATACAAATAATGTTATTTGCATTATAAAACATACCTTCTCCAATAGTAGACTTTCAGTTTTTGTGGACTGCCAGTCTGGTGATGTAACCAATCTTTGTGATTCAACAAGAATAAGTTATTCTTAAAGGCTATATGTGAAAAACAGAAATAAGGCTTTAGGAAACAGCATCATTGGCCTACCTAGATGTAGTTAAAAGTAAGGGAAGAGTGAAGGTAGTAGCAGCAGAAGATGCTATACTACTTGTTATACTAAAAAGCTGTAAGCAAACAGTGACGCTTTATAGCCACGTATGGGGTTCAGGTTCTTAAAATACTGTGTGTTTCTGTATTTTACTGTTACCTTAAAACTGACAAGCATTGCAAATACCTAGTAAGATTTGTATTCTTCTGTTTCAGAAACATGCATTTGGCATCCCTCCTCCACCTGTGCCAGTGTCATTAGTGCGATGTTATGACGAAAGTAAAACCACTGAAATTGTTCGGTGCTAGAATGATTTGTTGTTGATACCATTTAGTACCTTGACTCTTAACTGAAGTCTGATGCTGTTTGTCATGCTAAAAATTAAAAAATGGCATTGTAGCAGTAAGGGGTTTAGAACAATTTTGTTATCAGTCTAATGTCAGTACACTGTGTACAATACACTTGTTTGAAACATGGTAGTTTTTACTAGAGTGAAGAGATACTTGCAGGATGTACATGGTTATTTGGTTTAGATGTTTTTTTCCTTGGAGAGAAATAGGAGCACTGAGGATAGCATTCCATTCATACTACTTTTTATAAATGCTTATGTTATATTTTCATAGGTAAGCCAGGAACAGATCCAAATTCAGCAGCGTGGGCAGCTTATTATGCTCACTACTATCAGCAGCAAGCACAGCCACCTCCTGCAGCCCCTCCTGGTGGACCAGCTACAACCCAAACTAATGGACAAGGTAGCTGTTAGTAGAATGGATACATTTCTCATTTGTGGGGGTGTAAGTGCCCTATTATTTTTTGTTGTTGTCGTCATATATAGGGTAAATTCATTGTAAAAGAGTGTTTGTCGTATAACTTACGCCAGAGGGAATTTTGCTGCTATTTGGGCTGACCTAGTATCTATGTAGTACAGCCATAAGTAAAAACGAAATGAGCCAATCCATTGTCATTTCCTTGAACGGTTGCATCATGTTAGTGGTTTTAAGACAATTACAATTGTGATATAAGTTGTATTAATATAATTGTTGCATCTGGATAAGGCTTACCACTTAAATTTTAGGTAGTACATTGTACTGTGAGTGATGTGGATTTCCTGAATCTTGAAAACATGCAAAATGTTAAACATTTCTTTTTTTCTTTACTGTCTTTTACAAATGTTCATAATTGTAATAGTTTGTTCCATATAGGCTTACAGTGTCAGATTTGGGCTATGTTATGTGGGATTGTTACTGAAAAATTCATTTAATGATTTGTAAAATGTTCTACACAAAACCTAGTAGTGGTTTTTTTTTTTTTTGACTGTTTTTAATGTAATTCAGGAGATCAGCCAAATCCAGCACCAGCAGGGCAGGTTGACTATACCAAGGCCTGGGAGGAGTACTACAAAAAGATGGGTATGTGCGCAGGTGTTTTCTGTTGTTGCATGATAGAATGTTTTAGAAGACTTGTGTATCACATTTGATAAGAAGGGTTGTTGTTTGGGTTTTTTTCACCACAAGAAGTAAAAATGCACAATCCACATATATTGCTAAAGGCCCTGAAACCTGCAGAAAAACGGACTTAAAATTTTGTGCTTAAGGCATTTACTTTTAGCCGTGCTAGTTATAAACTTGCAAAACTTAGTTCATGCCTAATCAGATGTCTGTGTTTGATCATTGGGAAACAACAGCTTTTAAATACTTCAATCTGAGTATTTTTAAGTATATATTTAAAGTATATTTCATGAGTTCTGGAGTTCAACTGATATATTTTATGAAGCTGTTTGATAGTTGTTTCCTACTGCTCATAACATAGATATTTTTTTTCTTGTAACTTGCTTTCCATGTTCTAGTTAATGAAAGCATTATAACCAGCTTTCATTTGCATCATGCCCTTTTTTTAAATAGCATTTGTTTTGCAGTACTTAAAATCTGTGTTTAAACTGCAGGTTATATGTTGTTGCTAGCTTTTCCAAAATACTTTGAGCTGGCTTATGAAACTGAAATGTGTTTGGTTACTGGTTTTGTCAGAATAAGGAAAGATTAAATGGTCATGATGCATTGGCAGCAGGTTCTGTTATGTTGTAAATCATGATAATGTCTTCCAGGTCAGTGTTTTGTCCACAGTGATCTCCCGTGGATGTTGTCGTTGATGTAGATTTGTATACTGAGGACTAGTGGGCTTGCACATGCCAGTGCTTTCTCTGGTATCTGTTTGGCCAGACATGTAGCAGCATCTGGTTTGGATTTTTTGTTTCCTTGTTTGCATGGGAGGTTTGGTGAGTTGTCATCTTCCAACTGCACACTATTTTCTCATGGAATATTAAGCATTTGGAGCTAAGATTAATAGCACGTTTAATTGCTCTTGCCAGCCTTCTCCTGGATTGGTGTCAGATTATTTGTGAATACATAACTACCTTTATTATTCTTTATTTTGGCACAGCAGAAGTGGTGGACTGAAACATAAAATATACAATGATGGTATACTTGGAGAATTAGGAAATGATGGGCCTTTTCCTTCTTTTTCTTTTTTTTTTTCCCCATTTTACAGTGTTAGTTCATCTTACATTTTTCAGTGCAAAGTTGTGAGGGGTTTTTTTTTCTGCTTTTCTAAGAATGATGTAGTTTGTTGGCAGGGGCTCTGCCATCTTCCTAATTTGTTGTCTCTGGAAAGCAAAGTGAGTTGCACTAGTCTTGCATTTGCCTGAACTAAACAGCTAGTTATAAGGTGTTGGGATAGAGTGTTTGGGAGAAAGTCCAAAGAGGAGTGTGAACGCATTAAAGACACTGGGAGATGTAAACAATAGCTCTTCAAATGCAAAATTATAAAAAAAAAACAAGTCAGCAAATAAGAGGAGAAACAGAGATGGAGTTCTGATTGACTTTTCTTTTTCTAGTTGAGATTGTGTCCTTTCCTGAAGGAGAACTCTTAATATTTGGACCTGTATAACTTGACTTTATAAATCATGAGCTCAAGTGTGTAAATCATGACATAATGGTGGTGAGGCACTGAAAAGACTTGCCCAGCAAAGCTGTGGATGCCCCGTCCCTGACGGTGTTCAAGGCCAGGTTGGATGGGGTTTTGAGCAACGCAGTCCAGTAGAAGGTGTCCCTGTCCATGGCAGGGTTTTTGATCTTTAAGTTCCCTTCCATCCCAAAGGTTTTATGAGAACTTTTTGATTCATCAGTCTGTTGAAAATCTCAGTATGGCAGATAACATTTCTATTAAGATCCACTTAGAAAAGAGGAAGAACTGAGTAAGTGAGGTTAAAGGGCAGAGAATTCACCTAGAATTGAATTAGTTCTAAATGGTGTTTTCCCCCACCTCCTTAATAGCAGTAAGTAGTAGAAAATCTGATGGAACAGGAAGGCTGGCTGTCAGCAAGTTTGCGTGGTGTGCAGGCTCTGAGATGCAGTCTCTGCTGTTTGTGCATCCTCCTGTACTAGCTGTAATGCTTCTGTCCCCATTAATTTATATGCCTAATAATATAAAAAAGAGGAAGGTAAAAATTACAAGTCACTCACTGACTTTTCTTTCAGATTTTTCACAGCACGGGTAATTACACAAACAGGTGTTATGGTGAACTGAATTAAAGCTTGGAACATGCTCACCCAAGCAGTTTTAGTTTTGCTGCTGAAGAAAAACTTTCAGTGCATGTGGCAAGCTTATGAGGGTGACAGTACTGAGGTGGATGTGATACTGTAGTTGGTGCTCAGGATTTTCTCACGGGTTTTTAAGTATTGAGTGAGTTGTAAACTAAAGCACCAATGAATATTCCCATTAAAACCATAATACTGGTTCCATAGTGGCTTCCTACTGGTACAGCATGACTTGGCTATTGACAAAAAACACTTCTCAGTTTTTTACAGTATACAAAATAATGACTAGAAAATAACTTGTTTCCCAACTCAAAAATACAATGGTAAGATCCATCTCCCTCAAAGACTGGTATTTTGGTCCTAGACTTGATGCGTAGCAAATATAATCAAGAATAAAACTGAAAGCTAGTAAACGAATTCATGCACACTGTTAGGTTGCTGTACGTGGATATTGTAGGTGATCCAGACCACCTATTTGCTTGGTATCCTACTTGATAAATTCAGAAAATTTTGTTTGTAATTTCCCTTTAGTATTACCAGGTAACAGAATGGTTTGGCTTTTGAAGACATAATAAATGCTGTTATCTTGAGTTGGAGATGTAGTTTTCCTTGAGAGCTGAAATATAGATTGGCGTAACTGGGCCCTAAAAATCTCCCAAGGATAACAGCTCCCTCAAAACATGAAGTTGTTTTTTAATAAATGATAGATAGGCCATTATAGCAGTTTGAATATTTATCATTTAAAACCATTCTAATGTGTTGTGGGCTTGATTTATAGTGGAGGAATTCCATAATAAAATAGTGGAACTGTTCTTTAATGATTCCTCAGCATTGTAGCAGGAAAAAGAACAAAGTTTTCTCTTACTGAAATCACCCTTGATGATTTGTGTAGTGGAAGTCATGTAGACCCATTAGTATTTTCTTTCTTAGCCTTCCTTAATGGCGACGTACTCTGTTTCTTGTACTTTTTTGTATGCAGTACATCTCTTGTTCATTGTATTATGTATAATATTAATGAGCATTTACTGTTTCAGTGTAATTCTGTACACTGAAAGGCAGTTCTGACTAAACTACTGAACTCCATGAGTAATTTCAGTACTTCATGAGTACTTGCAGTACTTAATAGAGGAATGATGCAGCTAAAATACTTTGAATCATTATTAACCTGTTTCAGAAGAGAAGTCCAGTTTGACATTTTTGAGGAGGCATTAAACTTCTTATATTTGGTTTGTTACTTGAATTTCAGTACTGCCTTCTTGAATGTCAGCAGATTTTTTGCTCATAATACACAAAAAAATGCCTTAGCACATTCAGCTATGTTGACAGTTAATACATAGCTAAATAATTTGTAAATAGAGTCATTACCTCAAATTAGTAGTGTGTTGTGGGATAATTAAATTAATTCTGGTTAAATTAAATTAAAGTCGTTATGGTTAAAATAAGTCTTCAAAATTATAAGTGTGGTAAATTGTATTTCAGCTCTTAAAATTTAAAGGAACTAGTTGCTTTACTGTATAACCTCAGAAGTGATGGAGAGGATTTTTTAATGTATCTATAGTGTGTTAAAAACTGTAAGTTGCGTAGGCAGTTGGAAAATGGAAGAGTTGCCTACTGTTCCCATTCTCTGGTCACAGTGTTTTTGAGAGGATTGAAATAATGCACATGTATGTAAGAGAGTGCAGATATCTAGTATTCTTCATGTGAATTTTCTATGTAAAAGTATTTTATAAAAAACAAAATCAATCTTCTATCTGATACCCTAGAAAGCAGTTCATTGAAATCTTTGATACATGTTCCCCAGAATTAGTGGTCTTCTATCCAAGTAAAAGGTGAGTTGGGTTCAGGTAGGATTGAAAACTTTCAGCCATCGTGTGGAAGCTTTTTCATGATAGCAGGATAAACGATGAGGGGCACATGGAACTGTACAGGGTGCAGGCTTGCATTTTTTCTTGTATGTATTTGATGTCATTGGATGCTGTGTTTGATTTTATAGTGATTTTTAGTTTTTACAAATTTTTTTAGTATTCTAGAAAAAACTTGTGGAGAAGGTGGGGTTTCTGACTGCAAAACTGATTTGAAAAAACCCCTTTAAGAATGTAAATACAGAAATGTCATATCACAGTAGTAATAGATGTTTGTAAAGTCTTAAAAGCTGCAAGTCGCGTTTGTTGGAGGGACTGGTGGGTCTCAGCTGTAAGTCTGGGAGAGTGATATATATGTGTACATGCTGTTTCTAGAGAACTGGAACTTAAATGAAGATTGGAAGGAGAAGTTTGAGGACTGTTCTTTGGTGGAGTAAATGTTTATAAGAACAAATGCTGTCTTTGAAAAATGTAATCTGCAATAACCCAGCAATTGCATTAAGGAGGCCACAGGGGGGGTAGTGAGTTGGGGTAATAGCATCTGGTGAATTTAAGAGTACATTCTGTGCAATAAGATAAAGTCAGTCTGGATGGATTACAGAAAGTAATCTTAACTTTTGATCTATATTTTAATTTAATTGATCTGTAATTTAATTGCTGATGATTCTTCAGGTCACTGGAAGTCAGCACAGACTTCTACTCTGGAACGCCAGTCAAGAGGTGGAAAAAACTGTCCTCATAGTTAATGAATTTTGCTTTACATGGGAATCATTGCATTAAAATAATAGGATAAGTGGTTATGTGAAAAAAAAAAAAAAGGCAGCCACAAGATTATTCCGAAGCTTGGTGATGTTTGCTAGGCAGTGAGACTTTGAAAGTTTCTCATTTCTACTGCAACACCCAAGCTCTGTATCATTTTAATTACTTGTAGGTCAAGCAGTTCCTGCCCCTACTGGGGCTCCGCCAGGTGGTCAGCCGGATTACAGTGCAGCATGGGCTGAGTACTACAGGCAGCAGGCAGCATATTATGCCCAGACAAGTCCACAGGGAATGCCACAACATCCTCCAGCACCACAGGTATAAAGTTTAAGTGTTGTTTTGTTTGGTTTTTTTTTTGGCTGGCTTCTGTTTCAGTGGTTATATATTTTTGCATGTCTCCTGCTTTGTTATCTTTGGAGTATGCATCTTTTTTTCTAGCGAAGTAATTATCAAAATAGTTAATAGATTACTTTGTTTACCTGGTTACTCAAACTCTGTATCTATCCATGTGTTTGGTGATTATGTTTTGGGGGCTTTTTTTGGTTGTTTTTCTTTGGTTGGTTGGTTGTTTGTTTTGTTGTTGTTTTAAGAAAAAACTCTTTCCTCCCAGGGTTTTGAAAACCATGCAAGAAGCCACCACCATTTACATTAACCAATTTTTCTTTCTTAAAGGCTTCACTCCTGAGTTAGCTCGATTTAAAGGATTTTCTTTTAACTTTTTGTGTATCTCTTATGTATCTCTTCTGCACAGGGCCAATAATAAGAAGTGGACAAAACAGTATTTGCTTCATTGTGTGGGGGAAAAAACCTTTGTTAAATGTATGGATGCAGACGCCTTGATGAAGATCTTAATTTTGTTTGGTTAAAAAAAATTAGTGTTTTTGAAAATGTACAAAATATCTATCACTACTGATAGGAGGTAATATTTCTGTGTAGAAATGAAAAATGGTTTGTTTTTAGTATTAGTGTAGATGTACACATTCCAGCAAATGTATTTGCAATTATGTGGTCAATGCTTTGTGATATAAATGTACTTTTTCAATGTATACTTTATCACTTTTAAAATGCCTGTTTTGTGCTTTACAATAAATAATATGAAACCTCCTGTGTCGGTAAGTTGGATATGTGGGCATATAAAGAATTATAGGATTGATTTGCAATGCTGAATCAAGGTACCTGTACACAAATGAGCTTATTTCCCCCCCATGAAACCTTGCTGAGTTTAAAAACTTGCTGGCATGTTTTTCCCATCTTGCAGAATAGTTGTAGGTGGAGGATCTCTTTCATTCATTGTATTTGCTGCCTAGCATCAGTAATCTTGATACCTTAATTTTCTTTCTATTTGAGTAAAACTGCATGTGTTTAAGACAGTGATATTTTTTTTTTTTTGGCATACTTCCATTGCATTAACAATGAAATTTCCTTTTATACATGACCACTGTTTCAGACCTGTGCAGCTGCTATAACATAATTTTTGTTCTTAATGGAATATTTCAAAACTGTTCCTGCATAACTATTTTACAGATTTTTTCAGAATAGTTATAAAAGTTATTTTAAGTGTAATATGCTTAAGCCTTCAGTTTAAAGTAGTCCACTTCAAAATTCAGTGTAGAAAAGTCAATGTGGTATGCATAGTAGTTACAAAAAATTGCATCTGTGCTTAAAACGCTGTTTTGTTTGAGTGATGGGGAGTGGTTGAGAACTTCCTGCAGAGCAAATAACTTGTTTTTGTAAATACTCAAGCATTTGAATCAACTGAATATTTTTATATATACTTGAAACTTCTTACTGCTCTAATGCTCATACTAAAAATCTGATTCTCTTGAAATTCTTATGTTTGCTCTTTGCATATTTATTGGCTCTTTGCATATATTAGACTACATGCAATACAGTCTGTCTTGCCATTGTCTGTTGAAGTGCAGGTTTGATCCAGCCAGTATAGAACTAGCTCTATAGGGGTGAGAAGGACTGTGCTGTGTATCATCCTTGATTGTTCCTTCAAGGAGCATTGCACTGTAAGTACATCAGAATGACAAATTGATGAACTGCAACAGTATCTTTTTGTCAATGTTCCACATAATGAAAATGCCATACTTGTGTGACTATTATGTTGGAATACAGTGCTGATATCTTAGGAAACCATAATTGCTTCTTAATTCAGAAACATAGGTTTGCGTATATATATGCACATACACATAATATGAGCTTTTGGGTAAGTATTCCTGAACGGTTCAGCAATAGCTAAAGAATTGTGTTTCTTTGTATCTGGGTAATAGGTTTTTTTTTTTTTATTAGTACTCCTGAGACAGGTGTATTGTTTGTTCAGTGTTTGAAAGTATGCATATTGTAACATTGAAGTCTTTGGAGCCAGTTGTTAGACAAGTTGTCTTTGCCTTCAGATAGTTGGCAGTTACATAGCGATGTAGGTATGTTTTAAATAATTCTATAACTGTTAATTTGCTTCATCTTTTGGAACACCGTATTGCTTTGAGAATAAGTTTTTTTTCTAGGGTGGCTGCACAGAAGTTAAGGCTTGAAAAATGAAGTAGTTTATGCAAGTAATTAGCAATGTATGTATTGTGCTGTAGAAATAGAAGGAATTCTTTTTATCTATTTTAAAATTAGGAATTATTCTGGTAGCTTAAAAAAGGCTAGGACAGCATTTGCTATCTTTTGTGTAGGCTATGAAGTTTAATAGTTCAGATATTTTGCATGGTATTTTGTAGATAACCTTATAGATTGGTGCATTTATTATGTACTAAACTGGGCAGAATTAAATTCACTGGATTCTTTTATCATTCACAAAATGGAGGCTGTTGATTTTGATTCATTTAAGGTATAAAGTCTTATTAATTGCAAACAGTGCAATTATTTATACTTCACAGTGCCTTCCCAGACCTTCCACCTTAGGTTCTGCTGCAAAAAAGCAACAGGTAAGCACAACCTAAGGAAGTATATAAATTAATATATTTCAGTACATTAATGTTGTCCCTGTGAGATCTTTGTGGTTGTGTATTGAAAAGCAATCTGCTGCTTCCCCAAATGCATTGTTACTCATGGTTCCATTTCAGTGGAAAGTCTTAAGTTTTTAAACAACTGTTTATATTTCTAGGTAAATATGTAATTTTTTCTTTATTTTTTTTTAAGACAAGCTTAGTAGATTGCATTAAACTTGATCAGAATAAGTAATTTTTGTTATTTTTCCTCAAATAGGTAATTGTTGCAATTAAAGAATCAAACCTTTAAAATACGCAGGAATTGCTTTGGTTAGAAACGTCAACAGCCTTCACAAATGTTTTTTTATAATAGGGCACTATTCCCACTTAAACCTGTGAGACCTAAATATGAAGAGTATTGCTTCTTGTTATCACTGAACTTGATAACTTGTCTTAACAGTTACAGTGTGTTAGTGGAATTTTTAGATAACTTAGTTTGCTTATTCATACTTGACGTGGTAGGAAAACAGATTCTGGAGTTTCAGAGATTAGTATATTTTAAATGAAAAAGCATGTGCACCAATTGAATGTTAACAGCAAATAATATTTTATATAGCAGTCAGTGTATCCTGTTTCTTGATACTTTAACTGAATTGCTGTATATTTTGATAGTTTAAAATGTTTGTATGTCTTACAGATGGTCTGGTAGAGGTTTTTGGTTTGGGTATTGTTGGGGTTTTTTGGTTGTTTGGGGTTGCTTTTTTGGGTTTGGGTTTTTTTTGTTGATTTTTTGGGGTTTTTTTTTTGTTTTTTTTTTTTTAGCTTAATGTAAAGCAGCATCTATTTGGGATTTTTTGTTGATTATTCTGTTTCTGAAATGTGCTGCTTTTGCAAAAGTCCTGCTTATCTGTACATCAAAGAAAAATATTCAAAAATACTGCCTTCATTTTCACACACAGTGCTGAAGATGCTGCAAGCACCAAATCATAGCTCATAGAATCAGGTCCTGAGATAGTTACTACCAGTAAAGAGGAATCCTTTGAGTGTATGCCATTGGTGAGCCGATGAGCATGGACCGTAGAAGGGCTCCATGTAGAAGGTAAAATTGGCAAAAAAATAACAGATTTGAAATGTATCCCATACGTAATGGTGTAGGGTATAATTTTTGTTCTGATCACTTTTCATTCTTTAAAGTATTACTGTTTGACCATAAATGTTCCATAATCTGTTAAGTTTTTTAAACTGTGATTTAATAGTATAAACCGTCTATTTTAATTTATATTCTTCTAAACAGTCAAGCTTAGATATACTGAATTTTTTAACTAAAACTAGTTGTGCTTCAGTTTCTCAAGCCACTTAATATTTCATCTATAGTTTAATATGTAACTTAATTTTTGATGTGAGAAAAGGTTAGGTGTGTATCGTTTGGATTTTGATACTGTGAGTTTAGTGTTGGGGCAAGTCACTTATTCACTTCCTTTTACATGATACTTTTTTGTTAACTGTTGTTCTAAAATATCTTGAACAGTCTTTCAATTTTAAATTTAGACAGTGGGAGGAGATAAGAGAAGAAAATGCCAGTTGGATGTTGCTGGTGTGTGGAAAGTGAGATATTCCTGTGTGTAGCATTTGAGGTGTACTGACTTGCAGCTTTCTCACTGCTGAGCTTACACAGCATGCTGTTCTTGCTAAGCATAGTGTTTATTTTTCAAGTTTGTCTCCAAGCTCATGGTTCTTGGGAGTACAGGAACAGATTATTGGAGCTATCCTGATCCACAAACATGACTGACCTTCCTTAGAAATGTGATTAACTTGTTCAAAAGGTGTCTTTAAATGTTTCCTGCTTTTTCTCTCCACCATTAAAGAGTCCCACAGGATTAGAATGTGAAAAGTAGAAAGAGTTTAAAAAGGAAAGCATAACGTTCAAAGTAGTAAAAGTGTTTTCATATCATTTTCTGTAGCCTGTACTTTATTAGGATATGAAATAAAATGTCAGGTGTATAATCTCAGTCTAGCTTTATCATAAGTCTTTCAGTATAAGTTGCCCAGGCAGAGAGGATCATTATTCGCTTGCACAACCTCAACCTATCTTCAAGTATTTTGTCTTTTATATTAGTGGTGTTTTATGGGATGGCAGAAATTGTTTCTCCCCTGTTCTCTTCTAAAGTAATGTTTTAAGTTATTCCATTGCATGCTAGAAGCTTTTTATTTTGCTTTTTTTTTGGAAGAGGGGGGAGGAAGGGAGGTCTGGGCTTTTCAGAAAGCATACAGTTGACAGGATTCCCTCTTCCCTAGTAATAGCTTATGAAACTCTTATGTATGCACAAATATTTCTCTTGCGTGCATGTGAAATGCCTTTTCGTCCTGAGAAAAGTGTTCTCTGCAGAAACTACCCGTGTGTAAAAAGAAGATTGGCTTTAAAAGGCAACTGTGATGGGAACAGTGTCTTAGGGAGATGCAGCTTGGACTGAGGTAAATTGAATGCTTTACAAAAATGTGGTTTTGAGCTTGCATTGACATTGTATGTAATATGGGTACACGTTAACTGTATTCTGGTTTTTGTATGTTTTTTTCTCAATAAATGTAAACTGATGGATAATAATAGCAATGTTTTTGTCTTTTTTATGCTCCTATTCCTACCTTTGTTAGTTCGAGATAGCAGTTTCAGAGTAAAGATCTTGGAATTAGCTAGTACCTTTGTGAACAGCACCCACATGAAATGAAGTAAAATATATTTATATGGCTAGTAGGATAAATATTTATTCAAAACATCATGCAGCTTATTACCTTTTTTTTTTTTTTCCAAGACATTTTGTAATTTGTAACTTTTGTTGGTGCAAAAGAAGAATTTTCAGTAGGTGACTGTACAAAGAGCAGTCAGCAGATTCAACCACAGGAAAATTTCTTTCTGAAATAACTGCATAAATCTAATTTGCTGCAGCTACCTTGTCTTTATGTTAAGGCATATATGCATGTTCTTTAATTTGAAATGTGTCTATTCATAAAATTATTCCTACAGAAGCTGAAAAATTCAGATAGTGTTAGCTGAATGACATTAGTGTTGATGTCAAGAAGTCTTAGAAAGAAAAAACAGTAGCCTTAGGAAGACGATGCTTAGAGGTGCAGCAATTTATTGCATAAAAAAAGAACAAAGTTTGAGAAGTTAGGCACTTTCTGAAAATAATTTTCTTAAAGCTTGCTTCCTATCAACTTAAAATGTGAGCTGACATAGCTGTCACCAACTGTTACTGTATCATTTAAGCAATGAAAAAATTACCAGTTTTACAAGCAAATGTTGGTACTGTGAAGACTACTACAAGCCTTACTGAGACTGTTTTTAATTTTGGATTGTCAGTGGCATCAACAAGCAAACCTATTTTAAAACAAAATAATCAATGCTCTTTAAAACACAACAACAAATGTGAGCAGTTATGTAATCTTTTATTCTTTAAAAATAGTACACTGGAGATTTTGAAAATCATCAATAAGTATTTCCTTTGGCCAGTTCAGTGCCTCCGAGATAAAGAAAAACAGCTTAAATATTCAGTGTTCATGCAAAATATAGCAATAGATTTACACTACTATACCAGTTTCCAGATTGTGTATTTAGCTTTATACTATTACACAACAGTTGGTCTTCAAATATGGGAGCACTATAATAATTCAGCTTTTTTCTTTAGTTGATCCTTCATTCACTGATTCCTTCTTCTTAGTCTTTAATACCAATTTCTGCACTGAGCAAGAAACCTGGACACTCACAACTGAAAGTTATCTGATGCAGGAATGACAATGCATATCCTTGCTTTCTTTAGTTGGCCCCACCAGAGAAAGAGATGATGCAGTAAGAAAGTTTTGAGGGGAAGAAAGATTCCAGCTAAAGTAAAGCATTAGTAGTCATCAGCTAGAAAATAAAAGGGTAAGAGAAACAGATAATTAGAATTCATAACAGGAAAGGTGCAAGAAGAATGAGAATGAAGCAAATGAAAATGTTAACTCTTACTTTCAATGGTAAGAATACAGGTGCTAGCAGATGTGCCTCTGTTGTTGACTGCTTTACACATATATTCCCCTTCATCTTCTGGGAAGGTTTCTGGCAAGTAAAGGCAATAGGTTTCTCCTCTTTCAATATATTGATAGTCCTCAGAGTCCTGCAACATTTCTCCCTCAAACCACCATGTAACTTCAGGTTTTGGTTCTCCAGTAATTTTAACTGTAAATCTCACTGGCTCGCCATCAACAACTGATGTGTTTTTCAGTGACTTTTTGAACCAGGGCGCTCCAGATCGAGCTTGATCCTCCTCATCTTCACAAGTAGAACCATTAATTATGCTTCCCTCCTCTTCTTCTTCCTCTTCCCTTTTCTGTTTTAAAATAAGTTGATTTAGAGCGTTTAAAGTGGCAATAGCAGTATGCCTGCCAGTGATAACATATTTGATTACAGAGAGTTGCCACATTTCTGAGAAGGTGAAGTGCCTCACCTATCCTCACTGGATACCATAATGCACTGAATCTAGTTATGGAACAAGTGAGGCTGTAATCTTAGGGCAAAATATAAGCATAAAA
>JASSUY010028965.1:0-62755 GCA_032466535.1 Forpus xanthops
GGAAGGCTGCTATGAGGTCTCCACGCAGCCTTCTCTTCTCCAGCCTGAACAGCCCCAACTTTCTCATCCTATCTTCACAGGGGAGGTGCTCAGTCCCCTGATCATCCTCATGGCCTCCTCTGGACTTGTTGCAACAGTTCCATGTCCTTTTTATGTTGAGGACACCAGAACTGCATACAAATACTCCAAGTGATGTCTCACAAGAGCAGAGCAGAGGGGCAGGATCACCTCCTTCGACCTGCTGGTCACACTCCTTTTGATGCAGCCCACGATACAGTTGGCTTTCTGGGCTGCAAGCTCACACTGAAGTTAGCTCATGTTCATTTTCTCATAGATCAACACCCCCAAGTCCTTCTCTGTAGGGCTGCTCTGAATCTCTTCTCTGCCCAACCTGGAGCTGTGCCTGGAATTGCTCCGACCCAGGTGTAGGACCTTGCACTTGGCATGGTTAAACTTCATAAGGTTGGCATCAGCCCACCTCACAAGCATGTCTCTGAATGACATCCCTTCCCCCCAGGGTATCAACTGAACCACACAGCTTGGTGCCATTGGCAAACTTGCTGAGGGCTCATTCAATCCCACTGTCCATGTCACCGACAAAGATGTTGAACAAGACCGATCCCTGAGGGACACCACTATTTACTGGTCTCTAGCTGGACGTTGAGCCATTGATCACAGCTCTTTGCTTGCAGTCAATTTATTAATGCAACAGAATGCCTTCAGGACTGGTGGGCAGAAAGCACCCCTGGGGTGGAGGACAGCCCTGGTACATCACTGCAGCTGCCTGACTTCTAAGACCATTTGGGAAGGAAAAGTTGCAGAGGTTTGCTCGTGATCAGTTTTAACTCAGTTTATAACAAGTCATAGGGAAGTGGTTCTGTCTGATAGTCATGTTTTGTCTACTTTTTTAAGGCCAAGGAGCTCAGGACCTGGTGACATAGTTGCTGTTACTTTGGTGTCTGTATTGATGGCAGGGAGTTAGGGGGACCTAAGGACTGCCCTTCATCTGTTGGCAACATAGGTACAGCCACTACCAGTACCTTTACAGCAGGTCACCAAAGCTATTGCAAATCCAGTACTTCAGGATTAAAAGATTTCTTCTGGACTAGAGCTAACACCTTCCTAATTCAGTGTCCCATTGTAGTTTACCAGAGAATAACACAATTATTTGGATTGGTTTGGAAAGTCACTCTTTGGATTGTCGGGCTATAAGAATAGGCCAAAGGCAAGTGTTCCTGACCTGGAGATACTGTGGGTACTGTACCAGGGAATGAGGCCATAGTACCTCCGAGCCATTAGTGTCTGTGGCTATCATGTACTTTTCAAGACAATTTCTGGCTAACAATGGCTTATTGTACTTCTCTTGGGTCTGTGTCCTAATGCAAACACTCCTTTGGTTTATATAACCTTTTTTGCCATTTTCAGTCAAGCTGTTTTTGCAGGGCATGCTGCTTTAATCTTGTTTGAGTGTTACTTGGTTACCCTCAGGGATAAGACCTGGGTATTTTTTTCTTGTGGACTTTGGCAGACTTTCACTTGGACTGAGTGCAGACTGTTGGCTTTTGTAATCCTTTGCAGTAAAGCTGTCAAGATCCAACTGAATGGCATTAGCTGGGCACAGCCATGCCAAAACCTCCTCTGTGGAGCTCATTGTCTGATGACACCAAAGGCAAACATGAACTAAGGGAGGCATAATGCTGAGGCTAAGTCAGAGCAACCCAGGGAAGAAGCCAAAGCAGTCATTAGAGGTTTCCATGCGGTATTCGCCAGTAGGTTTCATGTAAAAGTGCATAATGGAATAAATCACTAAAACTGGGCCAGAAAATGGGAAAAGCCTGACATTGGAGTTTAAATATCCCTCAGGCTCAGGGGGTGTTTTATGAGGCAATATAACTCTATAAAAGTAGGGCAGCCTTCTTCTCAAGGACAGAGCTGTTTTCTGTGCCTTGGAGTTGTTTGTCAGCTGTTGCAGGGTTACTTACTGAGTGTGTGCTAATTAGATGATTTCTTTCTGCTTTGTGTTGGAACTGGCCTCAAGTTGCACCAAGGGAGGTTTAGATTGTATATTAGGAAAAATTTCTTCACTGAAAGGGGTGTCAACCATTGGAACAGGCTGCCCAGGGAAGTGGTTGAGTCCCCACCCCTGGAGGTATTTAAAAGACATGTAGATGTGGCACTCGGGAGCATGGTTTAGTGGTGGACTTGGCAGTGCTGGGTTAATGGTTGAACTCAATAATCTTAAAGGTCTTTTCCA
Source organism: Forpus xanthops (assembly GCA_032466535.1). NCBI lineage: Eukaryota > Metazoa > Chordata > Aves > Psittaciformes > Psittacidae > Forpus > Forpus xanthops. The sequence goes on from JASSUY010028965.1 coordinate 2,255, forward strand.
ATGCAAATGGATTCTATGATATGGAGGCAAAGACAAGCACATTGAAGAGGAAGCGCTGAATTTTTGTGGTTTAGGAGAGAGGTAGGACAAGGCCAGGTTCAAAGTGCCACTAAGAGACTTGAAAGGTGCTTTTGAGGTATGGTTGAGTGAGTTGAATGCCTGTTGGTTCATAGCTAGGGGAATGGCCGGATAGATGGACGAATAGGGATTTCTGTGCTGGGGAGCACCAAGAGATCATCTCATGAGTTCAGTGCTTGCCAGACTGCAAATATGTTCAGTAGCTGTCTCCACTATAAGGGAGATAGATGCTTTGGTGCTACTCAAACCACTACTCCATTGCTTCTTGAGGGCACTGTGCTGCAAAACCCCAAGGCTGACTTTCTTAGTCACCTCAGGCAAAGCCTGAGCAGCTTCAAAATGGTCAGGTTACTCTCAGAACCCATTCACCTCTCATGATAGGAAAGCCTGTATTTTAACTTGGAAAGAGGCACTAAAGGAGTCAGACACAAGTATGGATTTAGTCCTGCTTCAGTGAACTCTTTCTGCACTCTCGTCATGAACAGAACTAGCTGTAGGTGCAGTCTTATATCCTCAGTCAAGGCTGTAGGGAAGGATCCAGCTCCACACACTGCCTTGCAGCCACTACTGCAGCTCTGGATAGGAGGGACCAAGCTCCTAAGGCACATCAAGCGGTGATGAACTTTGCTGTATTTTCATCCAAGGTCCAACCTCAGAATTTATGACCTGTGAATGCAGCAGTACATACTACAAAGGCAATATTTAAAAAATATAAACGTTCTCTCTCCTTCCTTGTTTGTCTTAGTTACCTTTGTAGGCCTATCAATGTCTTTTTGAATCTACAGTCATTTTTCTTGCAACACGAAGAGGAGGAAGAACGAGGTGAATCATTGAAGTCTTGATTGATAAGTGGGATTTAGAGAACAATACTTGGTCTTTTCATATTGAGCCAAAAGATTTTTTCCATTATTTATCAGCACTTGCCTATCTGGGACTTCAAAAAGAGCCCAACGAACAACAACTTTTCCTTCACAGTGTCTGTACCTAAACTTCAGTCAAACACTTTAACAAAAGTTCTATGCCTTTCAAAACTGTGTCTGCTGATTTACCTTGTTTTAGCTTTTCTTTCATATGCTGCTTTTCCTAGCGAGGCATACAGATGGGCCTGGATACTCCGTCAACCTCTTGAGCAGTGCTTGAGAGTGACAAGGCTCATCCCACTGAATTTTTTATGTTCTTTTTTTCAGAAGAATATCTAAATGGGGTGTTTTTTACCACTTTCATAACTCCATATTCCTCAAAAGAAATACAGAAATAATCATACAAACTCATTGTGTCAGTTGCACGGGTGTATTTGACAGTCTGATAGCAAAGAAAATACTCTGGGAACTGAAAAGATTTCCTCAGACCTCTCTATTTAAAGGAGTATAATCCTGGTATCCACTTGTTTCATCCATCAATACATTCAAACTCAGAAATGTCCATTCTCTTGTTATAATTTAATGTTTGGTACAATTTTATTCGATTCTTTGCCATGCTCTGGTCTCCGGTTGTGTGTGCTCTGCTGATCAACGAGTAGATAGGAGAAAAGCAGACAGCAGCCGTGGAAGGGAGCCTGTCTCCAGCTGGCAGGCATCCACTCTGCTTAGGAGGGTTTTCCAGATTCTCACCAGCTGAGGTGCAGCCCCGTAAGTTTAAACATACTGTGAATTTGCAAACAAAGAGCATTCTCATAGCGTGGTGCTTCCTGTTTATTTTTCTTTCATAGAAGTAAAACCTGAATTTCATTCAAGCCCCTTGAATAATGAGGAATGTTTGGAAATGTATTGCTTTAAGCTCTTCTACACTGCTCCCTTTAAAGATCAGCCCCTGGGGCATTGCTGAGGATGGCCAGTTTGAGCCCCCTGGCCAGGCAGTGGAGCAGATCTGTGGCACAGATGGTTTCACTTACACCAGTGAATGTGGGATCTGTGCCCATAATGTGTCAGTCTGATGGAAAGAACGTGCTTTCCGAGTGACAGTCCCCTGGCCCCTGGCCTCTCCCTGTCCTTTTCCAATTTATCCTCTTTTTCTCCCTTTTCACTCACTGTTTGTGCTCGGAGGGAAATCATGAAGATTTAGCGGAGAAAGCAGTCAAAGAAAATAGCTGGAGTGGAAATCCAATGATGCAATATATTCAGATGGCACAGGTTTGTTGACTGGTAGGATTATAATAGCCAGAATTAGTATAACCACTTCATTGCTGGTGGTTAACTCAGATGAACTCTCCATCACTTGCATTATTTGGGAGTTTTATTTACATTCCCAGCACCCATCCTCATTTGGGAAAATGGTCATACTGTTTCTAATGTCAGACTTCTCCTTCTTCAGGGAACATGGCACACCCAGAGTCTCAGGAGCAGCAGTCATCCCAGTGACTAAGGCGGCAGGCAAACTAAGAAGCAGCCTGATCTCCCATTGCTCTCTGTGGCATCATCCCAAATAATATCAGCCAGATGATGAGCAGGCAGCATACGATTGGACGTAAGTGATGCATATACCTTCTGTTGACATTTTCTTTGGCAGGGATTTAACGCTAGCTTTCTAATAATGCCATTCTCCACAGGCTGCATTCAAATGTATGAAGAGAAGGATTGCAAAAAGATGCAAAATATGAGTCAAGTAGGAGAAATATTTCTTTGCTATGCAAGCATGCACAAGCAGCCTTCACTGACAGCATCGGGAAAGTGCAGCATAACCTGTTTCAAGACCAGAAAAAGAGACACACAAAACCTTTACAGGAGGTATCAGTGTGTTCTGCTCTCCTGAGATAAGAACTTTCGCCAGGCTGCAGATGGGGCATGGTGCACAAGCCAGGGGATGTAGGAGCCATATGATCATGTATTAAGTAAATAACTGCATTACTTTGCTAGTGTGATAGTTTAGAGGTGGTAGAAGTCCTGCTATTTACCTCAATTTCTGTGAAATAATAAAACCCTGTAATTTGGCAGCATGCTGCTTTCTGTCAGAACCAACCCTGCTTCACCCATGTCCAGCTGCAAAGAATCAGCCAGTGGTCTCATTAAACCTCAACTCTGCAAAATAAATTAAATTGTTGCCCTTTATTTTGATGTTAATAGTGAAGGAAAAAATGCTCAGTGGTTATGATGCTAATAGTCCTTCAGCTGTAGAAACTCTTTCCATCCAATACCTCCTACTCCAGCCAAGTGTTCAAGCTACAACGCCATTATGCATTCTGTCTCTCACCCTATTCTCCCTTTCTTTCCCATCAGGGAGAGCAGTGGATTTTCATTCTCAGCCTATTGCACCCCTAGCCCTCAGAAATAAAATCCCCTCTTGCTGCTTTATTTATAAGATCTTTCTCAAAAAGCAAACTACCTTTCCTCCCAAATCCCAGAGTTGTTCTTGGTGTTTTCTCCCCATAAATGAAAACAATCACATTCGTCTTTTCTGAATGTTGTTCCTTGTAGGAATTTTTGCTAGTTTGTCGGTCGATGAGGTCTGGGAACATGTTTTTGTTTGATGCTCTACTTGCTCCTTTTCTTCATTGCCTGTGCCTTGGTTTCACATGGGAAATCTTTGTTGGGAATTCAATGCATTGATGTTTCTTGGGGCAGTTAATAGTCCATGATGTCTCCAGGTTACTGTAGCAGTAGTGGATTAGCACCCCCAGGAACAGCTTTGCTGTCCTTGTTGCTTCTTCCCATATGAGGTTTATTCAAGTGGACACACTCTCAGAATGTTTATCTTACATTAAAACCACTTTAGAATGATTTCTCTCATGCATGTCATTAGCTGTGTATAGACCTCTTCCCCTTTAACTCCCTGTCCTGAGCTTGCATGAAGAAGGTTCCAGAACCTGGCCCAAAGTGTTGTGGAGCTACAGGCTCATGGAGATCTTATTCAAAGACCTAGAGCTCTGAAAAGGGTACAAAAGCCCTGAGTCCAAGGCGTTAGATATTTACTAAAGGAAATTCTTCCTCAGTTACTTACTATTCTGGATAGAGCTCAGAAAAATTGCTATTCTAGTCCTCTTGACCTCTGATCAAGAGCATAAAAGGAAACTATGACTCGTTTACAGCCAGACCTCTTCAAAATGAACAGACTTTGTGTTTTACTTACCAAGAGAGGGAGATGTAAACATCGAAGGTTAATTACCCTCTTGTCAAGAACACTTTGTGGTCTTTAGACATGTCTGTCAATCTTAGGAAATAGAACTGAAGGGAGCAAGCACTGAAGGCATGTTCCTATGATAAATTAATGAGGCTTGGCAGCTCACTGTGAAGAGGTTATTCCTGTGCTTGATAGGAGACTATAACCTGTCTCCCCAGCCAGCCTTATCACAGCATTCGTACTGCAGTTGCATCTGGGATGCTTATCCCTCTATAAACAAGCTCTTGATTGCAGCTGTCCAGGGATCAAGTGATCTTCCTTGAAGCCTTCATATTCCTCTTTGCTGCTCAGCAGCATACAGCAACTGCTCATCCCAACCATACTGAATTACTTTTTCCAGCCCTGATAGTTAGTCAATTAAAATGTCTTCTGCCAATAAGCTTTTCATGGCAATGACACTGTTTGGTGGCTTGTGTAGCTGCCTGGAATCCAAAAGACACAGCCACGATCTCCCTGTCGTATGCTATTCTGATGACGTGAGTGCTGCTAGATGTCTGGTAGCTTGAAAACACCTAATCTGCTGTTCTTTAGAGACATGTTCAACTATTCCCCTGGTTTATATAACCTCAAAGTAATTTGTTTTCACGGCAGAAATGCTTATTAATTCTATTTTAACTGTGCATTGAGTTATAAATAATGTCTCCTTGCAGATAAGAATTTATTGACCTTTTATTATTTTTTCTTTCCTGCCTTTGGAAGATTTTTCTCCTGACCCCAGCTACTGAAGGAGGCCTTCCCAGCCTTAGCAATGAAGTCTCCAGATTAACTTTCTCCTGCCAGGCAGCCATGAACGTTGTCAGTCCCAGGCTGACTGTAAATTCCCACAGCCACCTCCTCATTGTTTCTGCTTGGGTTGTGGCAAAGATGAAATGAGCACTTGGTGAGGCACAGCTGAGATCACTGAAGTGTTAGGAAAATGGAATAAACCCATGATTCCCTCTTCCTCTGTCCAGCTGCAGGATAACATCTCCTGTATTACCTCCAAACCACATTCCCTGCAGTATGTTCACTTCCAAGAGCAATAGCTTGGGCCACTGTCCAGCCAAATGTTTTGCTCTTTAGTGCCAACTTTTTCTGCTGCTCATTCTAGCATTTTCCTGCTTTCATGTGAGTAACTCTTACCCTGTGCAATGGAGCCCTGACCTGACATCCTTATCATCCAGAAACTACCCAGCGCTGAAGCACAGCACGAGCTGGTGTGGTGAGAATTGAAGGTATGTACTGAGAACTGGTGCTACAGCGCAGCAGTGAAGTGGCTGCTATTTTGGCAACTAATTTTCTGTGGTGCAGGTAAATCTGCTGTAGATTCAGAGGCCGCTGCCCTTCTGGGGAAGCACTGGCAGGGTGCCTGGGCTGTTGCAGAAATGGAGAGACTTTGAAACCATTGCAAGCTAATAACATTCTCATATTTGAATAGTGTGTTTGGTGTTTTAATGGTAACTACGATCTGTAAAAGTGTCTGGGAGCTCTTCTCTGTGACCCTTTAGCAAAGGTGGTAGGAAAACTCTGAGGATGCTCTCCTAGGCCATGGAGAAGTACTATGTTCATTAATAACTATCTATAGGAGAGAGCATTATATAAGCACCATATACATAAAATAACTCAAGTTGGAAGAGCTCCCCAGAGGTCTAAAACAAGGCCAAAGTCCAAGTCAGCCCGGGCTCCTCAAGACTTTCCCTATTTGGCTTGGTTTTCAGCGTCACCGAGGAAGGACATGTGTGGCCTCCTCTGATTCCTGTGCCCCCACTTGATCAACCTCATGGCAAAGGATAACTCCTCATATTTGTCAGAATGTAATCCTTTTGCTGTGAAGCTCTGAGAAGATTTGCTCTGTCTTCTCTAGAACCCCATCAGGGAGCTGCAGATAGCAGCAATTCCCCATAGCCATCTCTTCTCCAGCTCCTTGAGCTTACTCAAATACCCTGTGTGACAGTCTCTGGTAGCCTCTGCTGGACTTGTTCCCATGTGTCAACATCTGTCCTTGCAGTGAGGCCAGGTACATTCAATTCATTGCATAAGTAACGTGAAACCATGTTAGCCTTCACCTGCAGGGTACAAAGTTCTCCACATGGTCTTATTAGTTCAGAAAAATATTCTACCGGCATTGCCTGAATCAAGCTCTATTTAATAAGCTCAAAACCACATGGATACATTTCCATGTTGATATGTTTTAATCATATCATTGACTTCATTTCTTAGTTCAAACAATACCTTTGGGCACTAGGTGAGAGGCAGATCTTCCATTTGTTCTGTATTGGTTTCTTTGGGCACTGGCTCAGTGCAAGTTGTTATTGACCACACTGCGGCCAAGAGAAAGACAAAGATGGAAACTGCAATGTGTGTTGCATTTAGCAGGCATTTTGGAGTGATTAGAGGCAATTTCATGAAACAGCTACAACTAATTATTATTATTTCCCATTTTTACAGCAGCTATTTGTTAATTAAATAACTTGATAAAACCCAGGAATGTTTGGAAAAGTGTATTGAGTAATTTGTTGTCCATTTATCAGGGTATTACTTACACTGAGAAGCCACATATCACCTAGGAAAATTTCCCACATTGGTTTTGATTCTTCCAGAGAATATGAAATTGATACTGGCAAAAACTTCAACAGAAAATGCAAACCAACGAAGTCTTTGGGTAAGTGAGAGAGGATGTTTGTAACGGCCAAATCCTGCCCTGGTGTCTGCCAGCAGACCCTCTGGTGTCCTGAGGCACTAACATATGGTACTCTGAGATGTGGTACTGCCTTTGCTTGGTAGCAGACCTCTGCCCTTGTGCTGGCTTCTGCATAGATGAGGATTTTCCATTAGCAAAATGGTCATCAGCCATATGCTGCATTGAATTTGAGGATTAGAAGGCCGTAATGAAGTGGGATTACAGCACGAGATCAGTGGCAGGATTGCAGATCAAATCCTCTTTTTAACTGTTCTTCCAGGAGTAGCTAAGAGCAGAACAACCTGTCCCACAGCATTAGCTGAGCCAGCTGTGGGATTTTTCCATGCTCTTATCAGAGGCAGGATAATGTGGAGCTGTGGATGTTGGCTGGCTGAGTCTGAAACCTGGTGATTTCTGGGTGTTGTTTTTGTGGCTTGCCTGAAGGGGCACCTGAGTGGCTCAGAGGAGACTGGTGACTTAACTGTCACAGACTTGAGCCTCCCCAGAGCGTCAGTAGCTGAGGCAGTGAAGGAATGGATCTGCTGAACTTCAGAGAGGTGTTGTGATTGAAGGGAATCTGGGCTGCTTGGGGCAAGTGCCAGACCCACTGCTGAACCTGGCATTTGCATTGGAAAATTTTATTCTGGTATATACAGACCATGCACACCAGCCTTTGTCAGGAAGGTGTTCTCCACCCATCAGGAGAGAGGTCCATCTTGCATAGAGGACTGCATCATCCGGGGCAGGGAGCAGCAGCACTGTGGGCACCAGGCAGGAGACAACCTGTCCAAAGCTGCCAGGTCAGGGTTGATGAGGATGATTTATAGTGGACTTGCTGCCTGGCTGGAGAAGGTAGTACCAAAGCTCATGTTAGACCCAGAAGGATGTACCTTCCTCCAACTGTGCAGAGACTGTATGCCTCTTCATCAGAGAACTGATAAATGCAACAGGCATGGTGTGTGACAGCAGCCTCAGTGTGATTCTGTGCACACTCAGGGAAAGTACTTGGCTTCCAGAGACGCCATCCACAAGGCACATTAGGCAATATATCTTGAAGATGTGCTCAATCCATCTAAAATATTCATGCATGCTCTTTGTAATTTATAGAAATAAATCCAGCAGCATAATTATTTTAATGCTTCTCCCTGTGAAGAAACTCATCTCTTCCAGCTAAAAATGTAACCCGTACATCCATACAGTTGTGCGGTGGCCTTCACAGATCACCATTGCTCAGGATAGATGATTCTGTGCTCTATACAACATATAAGTATCAAAGCATACCCTGTAGACCACTGCAACATACCAGGCACCAACAAAATTTCCTGGGCTAATATTCAATGATTTCAACTGAATTCCATTTTATTAATGAGTGGTGCTTGGTTTGTTCAAGGAAGCATCTGTAAACATCTTTTGCTCTGCAGCTCCAGTAGTGCAGAAGTCTATCCTAAGCACAGTGCTCAGCTCCAACGGCAGAAAACCATGGGTATTGTTGCCATTTCAGACCTGTGAAAGGGATCATGGTGAGAAACTTAGGTTAAAGGTAGAACCCACTTCTGCAAAGTTACTCCTATTAAAGCTGCAGAGGCCCAGACCTCCTCCTAGGAAGCAGAGATTTGGAGATAGCAGGAAGGCTGGAGATGCAAGACGGGCAGAAAAATTGGGACAGGATCTACGTTTTAAGTATCATTTTCTAAAGTATCTGTAGGGGGAAAGGATCTACTGTACTTGCAAACCTTCAGTGCCTTTTGTTCTTAAGATGACTTGGCGGAACACTTTGAATTGGTTGGTGTGTTTAACTGTGACTAGGTCTGTAAATAAGTGCTCACTCATAAGGTCCAAGTGACATTTTGGGTGTCATTTGACAGAATATAATCTGCTTTCAAGTCTGCTGAAGTGAAACTGTCAAGAAAGCCTTTTACTTACCAAACCAGTGCTAATACCATTAGCTGCACAGGTTAGCCACAGTCCTGCTGGACTCACCTGACAAAGCTTAACCAGTTCAGCTGATGGCAAAGCCACACCTAGCCCATGTTTGTACCTAGAAGGGAATATCTGGCAATGCAGAAAAAAAAAAAAACTACCCAAAGCAAAAGAAAGCAAGCAGAGAGTCTTAGTCTGATCTGCATCAGGATAGTACTGCATGCTCTGCATAAGCTGCTCTCTGATGGGAGGTGTTGCTCTGCAGAGGCACATGAAGGACCTGCTGTTTACTCCCATCAATATTGTGTTTCTTACATTTCTACTCGAATCCTAAAGAGGTTTCTTTTGTCAAAAAAGGCTGTTTGTTTGGTTTTGATCACTGAGGACATGTGATACTTGCCTCAAGCTGTTAACCAGATGTCCAGCCAAAATCAATTGCCTGGCAGATGCCGACCATTACCTGAAAGTCAAGACCTCAATAAATATTACCAGCCTCATTGTGCTGGTGACAGATTCTGCAGGTTGTTTTATGTTACAGTTGAACAGTTTAGACATTGCATTTGTATATATTTGCAGTCAGCCTTTGAGAGGCCATCTCGTGATCAGAGCAGCAGCAGACAGCCTGCAGACTCAAGACATACTTCCGACATGACCACGGCAGGTGTTTTTGTGCTTCTCTCCTTTGTGCTTTGCTGTTTCCCAGGTGAGTAACTCATAGCACCACAGAGGCTTCACACCTGAGTCCTGGCTGTCTTTAACAAGATAAGATAGTGGCTTCAAGGACAGAAAATGTTCTCCTACAAAGAGCTAGGATGCCCTGGTGCTTTGGCATTGCATAAGATGCAGGAGCAGATTTCAGGACAGGCTTAAATGGATCACTGTTGTAGCTGGTCATTTGCCATAAATACAAGTAACTGCAAGTGGAGTCCTGCACTGGTAACCAGGGCTTTTATGCTTTTTACACTGTGTTTTAATGCTGCTACACTGTTTACGCTTGTTCTACAATTACAGAAAGTGGGTAACTGCTTGAAACAAGTCTGTAACAAGGTAGTCAGACCTTCAGTAACTGGTCACAAAATCCAATGGCACTAGCAAGTTCTTTTCAGGAGTCTGGCAACTTTTGTGCGGTGCTTTTTCTGTTAATGGAGAAACGAGATGAAAACAAGCCAGAGTCTGATGTTATCATTGCCAGTTTCCATCTGATGAAATTATAAAGTCAAAGACAATTTTTTTTTTCACACTCAGTTTCTTAAAAATGCATCAGCTTGACAACAGATGCGGTATGTATTTGCTTATCCTGTAGGTGACTATTTGCATTTGCATTTATCTGTATTGATTCAGGTTTCTTTTCAGATATCTAACAGTAGCTCCTTAGGGTCAAAATGGGTGTGTAGAAAGATAAGGAAGGAAAAGTTATTCTACTTTCAATTAATACATCTACTTACCTTGAAGTTCAAAAGAACAAAGCTATTTAAAAACATGTTTCAGCACAGCCAGCAATAACCAATGTTATTATACTTATCAACACAGAAAAGAAAAAAATCATACATAGCTTATTTAGTTCAGGAAACCAATCACTGGAAATCAGTTTGGTCCTGCATATAGGAATTGTACATCTAGAATTCCAGCTGTAACTGAGGTCTTATCATGTTGGCTTTGTTTTACACTTTATGCCTCTCTCTTTGCAGGTGCTGCCTTTGGGGTTGAGGTGAGTGGAAGATATCTTTCTGACACTTTTCTCAGGTATGGAGCTTGATAAAGACATAACTGAAGGAATAGAAAACCTCAGGACTGCAGATGCTTACCTGTTTTTCAGTTAGTGTGAAATTAGTGTCATTGCAATCAGATTCCACAGTGTAAAACATTAAATGATACTGTCCTTGGCTCTACATCTATTCTGTAGGTTAATAGTGTAGTAGTAGTAACACTATAAAATTTTTATTAATTCATTTTCCACCAACTTTTAACTTGTTTAAGTTGTAAGTTGGGTCATATAGGACTGGCTGTAAAAGGATAGGAATAAGCTGTGGTATTAGAAACTACCTAAAAGCAGCCTACTGGAAGAATTAAATACCACAGAGGTACTCCAGATTCCATGCACCATGTCATTAGCCTTGCTCCTCTGAATAAAAAAACATAATCAGTGTTTTGATAATGAAAGAGTAATAACAAGTGCACTGGAGGTGCCACAAGAATATAAAAACGAGAGCAACAGATAGCCTTTATAAAAGAATGCCAGGTAAGCATGAGAGACCACCTCTGATTTACCCTATCTGAGGGGAGCTGTCTGGCTGTAGCTCTCTCCTCCTCCTCCTTTTCTGCTGTGTGAGGAAGTCTCTGCAGGAAGGATTTGCTGTTACCATACTGACTCACCAGTATAAGTTTGTGCAGTGGCAGTGAAAAACCCACTGCAGGTTGTATCTGGTCACTGTCTTGTGCCAAATGAGAGAGGTGAATGTAAAATGCATTCTCCACCCTGTTGCTGTACATTCCTTTGGCAGGTGGACTGCAGTACATACCCCAACACTACAAATGAGGAAGGCAAAGAGGTGTTGGTCTGTGCCAAGATCCTCAGCCCCGTCTGCAGTACTGATGGAGTCACCTACAGTAATGAGTGCCTGCTCTGTGCCCACAACATGTATGTACTGCATAGGCAGCAATGCATAGGACTTCTGGAAGCACCGCTTTTCGACAGTGACCTGGCATATGTCACTAATGTCTATTCCTTCAAAATGAGCTTGGATATCACTGCATGGCACTCCATTGCTGATACATAGCTTTAGTCACAGTGTCTCTCTCTTGCTGGTGTAATTCATTCTTACTTTTTTTCTCCAGCCAGATGAGAGCCCCTAGAGCACATCTCATCACAGCAAAGCAGAGCAAAAGGATGGAGACATGCCCTGCTCTGATCTGCCCCAAATGAACCTAAAGCTCTTGGGGTCTTTATGTCCCTGACAGCCACTCAGTGCTAGTTGGTTAGGGAGGATTGCACTACCTTCTCAAAAAATAGCTATATATAAGCCTGATTGATAAAGAGTCAGCTTTCCCTTGTATCAGTTACATATTTCCAGACCCTGGTATGTAGCAAGGCTTCTCGTTGAACTTCCTGATATTTGTCTTTCCCTTTCCAGAGAAAATGGAACCAATGTTGGCAAAGAACACGATGGAAAATGCAAGGAAACTGTCCCTGTAAGTGAAGCCAAGGGAAAACCAAGAGGCATGTCCTGCTTCTCAGTGGCTAGGGCTGCTTGACTCCCCCAAGAAAGAATTCAGACACTAAATAAGAAGACATATGAGATGTCAAAATCTTGCATTGGTCATCTTCAAGTGAATTGCCATCATAGTGACACAGAGAAAATAATTTTTCCTGCTGTGGTATTATCCTAGGTGACCAGATACACTAACCAGATCTACTTGCTTCTTATAAGTAAATCTTCACCAGTGCTTTGTTGTGTGTTCCCTCAGCAGGTGGACTGTAGTAAGTATCCCAACACAACAGATGAAGAAGGTAAAGTGGTGTTGCTTTGCAACAAAGATGTCAGCCCTGTCTGTGGTACTGATGGGGTCACCTATGACAACGAGTGCCTGCTGTGTGCCCATAATCTGTGAGTACTGCTAATGCAGAGCTACCCTAAGAGGGACAACAAGTGTTTAGTGCTCCTGGCAACTGCATTTCTGAATATCAGGTCTTCCACTAAGGTCTGTTTTCTAAAGTGCTTGGACTTTGACCCTCCTCTTTCCATGGTAACTAGACCTTGTTTTCTATTGTGAATAGAAAGAAAACTGCCTTTGATCTAGAGAGAGAACTAGAGGGCTGGGTAGGGATCTAATGCAGGACAGAATGCTTCTCTTTATGATGTTAAAAGGGTCTATGTGGCAGATGCTGCCTTGCAACTGACCTAAGATGCATCTACATTGTCACACAACCTACCTCCTCATTCACCCTAACACCCTGGATGCTCCTTTTTCCTTCACATCATGCTATAAACCAACACTCTGGCAGGCTATGACACCACCTGCACTGGAATCTAGAGCCATGTGGACACAACTTAAGTTGAATGTCTCTTGTATCCTGTCCATTATACTGAGTCTGATTAGCAATCCTGGGACACGTTCTTCAGCGGAGCAGGTTTCTCACAGAACATCCTAATGTGGGTCTTTTCCTTTCCCAGAGAGGCTGGAACCAGTGTTGACAAGAAGAATGATGGTGAATGTAAGAAGGAAGACACTACAGTAAGTGAATCCTGTGATGAGTGACCATGTTTCAGTCCTGCTGATGTCAGGTTAAGCACTGTCAGTGTCTGCAGTGGCCCCCAGACCAGCAGCAGCCCACAGAAATGTAGCTGCTGCTGTGCTTCAGCACAGGGAAGGTTTTGCTTTTTCCACACATAATACAAATTATCCACACTAATGCCGGGAAGGGAAGAGGGTAACTGCACAGAAAAAGATGAGTAAAAGAGTAGTAGCAGAAATAATTCATCAGGACAGAACTGAGAAGAACAGAGAATGGCTTTTGTAGTCAGACCAATGGTCCAGCATGCTCATGATCGTTTGATACGGAGCCCACTCTTAGCAGGGGTTATAAGAATTGTGTAGGAGTAAGAGTAGAGTGAATATGTATGATGTATACGACTTCTACTCTTCCAACCTCCAGCTATTTTTTTGGGTGATGGACTTCAGCTAGCTGCAGCTTCTGTGTAGTCAATAAGCATTGATAGTTTTCTTCTCCATTAAATTCCTCTGCTTCTTCCAGGACCCATATGCATTTTTGCACTACAATACTCAGCAACTGTAGTACCCATTGCATAAGAAACAAAATCCCTCTCTCACTGTATCTAGCTAAATGTTGATCTTCTTGTTTTAAGAATGTGGGAGTGATACTGGACCCTTACACAGGCATCAGCACATCAGCACTTACAGTTCTCCAGACAGCAGGGTTTTTCCATTTAATTTCCTGGCCTGGTTGGGAACAGACTACAATGTGATTATGAGCATGGCACATTTGCAGAGTGAATTGCTGTTGCTTGGAAATGCTATGGCCAGGGCATTGTACACATCTCTTCAAACAGGAAATTATGATCTATTTTTATATTATAAAATTCTCTGGCATAGGAGGAACTGACACCTCCGTTTATATCAGATTGTGCAAGGAAGTTAATTACTTTCAGTTAGATTCTTATCATTAGCACTACAGCTGTAGTGAGGGGTTCAAGCCATTCTGCTGGTGGCTCCTTCATAATCCTTCATATTAGACTTTTTCTTTCCCAGGTTGACTGCAGTGACTACCCTAAACCCGTCTGCACGCTTGAGTACTTGCCTCTCTGTGGCTCTGACAGCAAAACGTACAGCAACAAGTGTAGCTTCTGCAATGCGGTCGTGTATGTACAAACATAGATCACATTCCTGTTACCGGTAGCCTTCTATAAGTGCAAGTTTGCACAGTTGCCACTTTGTTGTTTGCTGACCAGTATTGAGTGGGAATATGGGGCAGGAGAGAACATCAGCCATCATGCCAACCATTCATTATTGTTTCCATTAGAGCATACAAAGAGCTGTGTCTGGTTTGTTAGAGTGAATTGTTTAAAGACCATTAATCTTCATGGAATTTTTCTTGCATGTTGTAAAGAAATGAAAATTGGAATTTCATCAGTTTCCAAAAAAATATTTTCAGTCTTAAGAATGGGTTAAATCATCTCACTCATCTCTTAGTTAATGGGGCTATGAGTCTGCAAGTTCTTTGTCTTTGGGGCAAGATCCTGCCTTCTCTTGGAGTCAAGGAAAAGGACAGATTACAGCAGCCAGGACTCTGTCTAACCCATATTTTCCTCTCTTTGCTTCCAGGGACAGCAATGGGACTCTCACTTTAAGCCATTTTGGAAAATGCTGAGCATCAGTGCTGAGAGAATTCACCACAGGATCCCCACTGGCAAATCCCAACTAAACATCTCACCTCAGTTCATCTTGCCCTCTGGGGAACACAGCTCACTCCTGATTTTCTTTCTCAATAAACCAAATCAGCAACATTTCTTTGTCTTGTTTCATGTGTTTCATGAAACCTTTTCTTCTGGTTTGTTGAATGATGATGCCAGGCTGAATAGGTTATGTGCTGATAGCTCTGGGATATAACGAAAACAGCATTTTGCTCCCTTCCCTCTCATAAAAAGCACAAAATTAAATACAGATGCACAAACCTTGGAGCTGTGTGACTTTTCACATAAATGATAGTCAGCCTACATTAGCGTTCAGGCCCTTTCAGACGTTCAACATTGTAAAGAGCTGAAATGCTGCTCTGAAGTGATGACACCAGCTGATCTGCCCTAAGGCACTGCTGGTGCACTTTCCCTGTGCAAAACCCACCCAGGCTGTGGTGCACCAGGAGCTGATCCCTGGCCTCCTGAACACAGCCCTCACCTGAAGTGTAGCACCCTGCTAGGGCAGTCTGTTAGCAAAGCCTGTGTTTTTCAGACACTGCCTATGTCTCTGGGTCCTACAAATGACTTATTTCCTTTAACAATCTTCAAGTGTTTTAAGATAAATGCCATCCTAGGGATGGATCTTACTCCTGCCTACTTGTCTCCTCTCTTAGTCTTTAATAAGATCATACTCTTTGCCAGCCCAAGGAGTATCTCAGCAGTGTTTCACAATCCAAGGACAAAACATCCTTCTGTTTTGTGAGAGTGTGACCTGTCATTGGCGTATTGTCCATGAAATTTATTTTGCTTTTGTCCTCTGTTCGGGTATTGAATTGGTGGGGTTTTGGTACACACAAGAGGAACATAAATAAATAGGGCATATTCCTTTAAAAAGTAATATCTCCCACATGCATTTCTTCTGGGAGCTGAAGGCAGGAGGGTGCTTGTTTTCCTTGATGGAATAAGGTCATCCAAAAAATGCAATGCTTTGTTGGTAAAGCAAAGGATTTACATTGAGATGGGCAGACGGATGAAGCAGCCGCTTCCAGATTGGGTTCAACTTTTCTAGGATCCAGGCTAGGGTCTCACATCATTCTGTCGTCACTAGTCTATCAGTTCATTAGGGTAAATCTAACCCACAATTCTAATGGCTTTTAGGGAAATTACAATTGTAAATTCTTTGCATATGCCTATAAAAGTTGCTCCATCTCTTGTTCAGTCCAAGGACTCCCTTCACTGTCTGCGGCACCCTCTTGCTTGCCTTCCTAGTTCACTGCTTTCCTGGTTTCACTATAGCTTCATGATGTTTTTCTGGGACGAAGCATGAAATTACAAGTAGAGACTTTGAACTCTGGAAGCAGTTCGTTCAATGCTTTGCTCATGAAAAAGCACCACACATGAATAGGTGCTGTTAGGTGCCCACATTGGAAATCTGACAGCAGCTGCTGCTGAGGTTTGTACAGTTGCTTTTTTGCCTGCAGGAGTTTTCTATGGTCCTTCAGAAGGAACTTATCATGTATTTCACTTAAAATAACAACACAGAGGGTGTATCAAACATATCTAAACTTCTTGTGACTCCTGCTGATGAAGAAGCATTCTGCCTGGCTTACAGCATGGCTTACCTCTTTCCAGACTGCCACCCTGACAAACGATCAGGAGTGTTACTTCAGAATAAGGGTGAATGAACCAAATCTGAACGCGCAGAAGCTCGTGTGCATACTTAAGTACATATAGTGTGGTTACCACCTGAGGGCAGAATTAAGGTTATGTTTACTGAGCAAAACACAGGCTCCGCTGCACGCAGACGCTTCAGCCACCATGAAGACAGCAGGTGTGTTGCTGCTGTTTGCTCTAGCCCTTTGCTGCATCCCAGGTGAGTAGCTTTACTGCCTCCTGCTCTGCCTTTGAGTAAGCACTGGCTGTTTTTTAAACCACAAAAACATCCGCAGACTGGAAAGAGCTTCATTCTACAAGGACTTATTTACTCCTAGAAAGATAGTGTTGAAAAGACTTGACATCAAAGACTATCACTTATGGGGTAATATTTTAGCAACAGAACTGAGTGGGTAAGAACAACTGTGGGAACAGCTCTACTCTCAGCGCTAGTTTATGCATAATGAAAGAAGTGACATGTACGTGGTATAACCCGGAGACTCAGACATCCAGTATTTAACCTCTGAAATGTTGCAGAAACACAAATTATTTTACTGAATGAGAGAGAACGTTTCTTGTAGTCATCCTGAGCTGAGATGCAATCCAAGAGCCTGATCAGTTGATGAAGCTTCATACAAGTTACATCTCACTAAATACTCCTTGTATTTAATAACTACTGTGGCAATGCATATAAGATGCTACCTCCAAGTACTTGCCATCTTTATGACACCATTAGCCTCAATAACTTGCTCTGCTTTGAGTGCATGTCCTGCTCCATCCTTTGAACCATGAAAAATGCTTTTCTCTTCTTTCATTTTGTACACCTTTTTCCATTTTGGCTGTAATTCTCATTAAAAAACATTGTTCTACAGAATCAATGTTGCAAACATATAATAAACCACTGCATCTTGCCTGAAATTCTTTTTGTCTAAGAAGTGATTTGCTAACAGTGACTTGAAAGTAGCATACTCAGGGCATGTATTCACAGGTTTTAACTCTAACTGGAACCATTAATTGCATTTTTATCACATTTTCTTCTTTTTTCTTTCCCCCCCCCCCCCAGATATTGGTGCACTGCAGGTAAGAGATGGATCTTTCTATTTTCCATTATTTCTTTACTTAAAACAGTTTCTGTTTAAATCCTTACTAATCACATTGCAATAAGCATTTGAAAATCCTGAGCCATTCAGCTGCCTAAGCAATATTTACCACAGATATTATTGGGTGAAATAGCTATTTTCCTCTGATGGGAGTTTCAACAAGTAGTGCAGTATTTAATTCATGTCTGAGTTATTGTCTAAGTTACTGCATCAGCATTTACAATGGTTACATGGGCTCTACATTGCTGTAGGCAATGCACTACTGTACTCCTGCCCTGTTCCTGGGCTTTTCCTTAGCATCTACTTCTGGCCAGTACTGGGGGGAGCTCAGGGTGTGTGTGGGGTCTTCTAATGTCACCTTTCTTATATATCTGTGGTTGAGAGCTTTTTTGTGTGAACACAGATTACCTCTGTCTACAGGGTTACTGCAGGAACTATGTGGCACCCAGCAATGTCTGCACTATGGAATATGTTCCACACTGTGGGTCTGATGGTGTAACATATGGCAATAAATGCTTATTCTGCAATGCAGTCCTGTAAGTATAAAAATAAGTCTCTTCACTAACTAAATAACAAATTAACTTAGCTTAAACTAACTAATCAGTCTTGGAGACTGGTTGGAGAACTGAAGTTCTCTTACTTCATGTTTACCTGTTCTCTTACTAGCAAGAGTCACTTTTTATTGGGAGAATTTGCCAGAATTCCTCTTTCACGCATAAAGAGGTACCATTTAGTATAGTTCTGCATTTCCCTCTTAAGTAATTTCCTGAAGAACTTTCAGCAAAGTCTATTTCATGCAGACTATTTGTTCTTCCTCTGTTAAGTCTTTATCTTGTCTTTGAATGTTAGTAATAAAAGGAAATAGCTGGAATAGCATTCAGGAGTTTTCTGTTTTGTTTAAGCCTCTGTATGATACACCTTTCACCAGAGCGAGGCAAACAGTAAAAGCCCAGGTGTTCTGTCTCTGAGGTACTGATTTCTTTCTCCTCAGGAGAAGCCGTCACACTCTTCGCTTGAGATCTCTTCGAAAGTGTTAATTTCTCGACAGGCTTCAGCTCATCAAGAGGAATCCTCCTTGGCGCCATTCCCCATGGCAGATGCTTCCCTAAAGCCTTGTCCTGAACCTTGAAAGCTCCTGTTGAATCCTGAAAACCTCTGCTTAATAAAAAAGCCATCAGCATTTATGTTTTGCTTTAATAATATGTCTCATTCTGGTTTTACCTAAGATGTTGCATGATTACATCACTGTAACAATCCTGGGGTGCGGATATTAACTGGCAAATTACAGGGAAGAAGTTTCTATAAAGAAATCGACAAAACCACAAAGGCAGTGGGTAGATCTTGAGGGCATCTGCCGTCATCCAGCTTTCCAAAAGAAAACCAGGGCTGGAGATGCATCCTGGTGCAATAGTCCAAATGATTTATTCCACTAGGGGCATCTAGGACAGACACTCTCTGGGTGAGGGGAACTGTCTGCTTCCCTAACGACTGCTATCAAATACCTGCTGCCTCTCCCTTGCATTACTGTGTGGCAGACTTGAGGAGCATGACGAGACCCTAAGCAAGCCTGAATGTACATGTAGTTAGAGGCAGTCCCAAGATTGTTGCAGCTGGGGGTGTTTTGTGGCTGCTTTGTAAAAGCCATGCAGGCACAGAAGATCTTGCTGCCACCAGGAGCTGCTCAACCCTGTTTCAGTTTCAAGTGTTTCCCCTAATTTCTTATGTGAAGAAGTGCAGTCTCCCGGCTGCATCTGTTCCTCTTGCAAGCAGGATTGGGAAACCACCTTTATGTGAGAGAAGCTCTTTTTGCAATCCGCTCAGCTTCCCAAAGCAATGGGACAAGATGTTTTCTCTGGGCAGGCAGATACCTGGCTGCCTACATTCGTGTTTGCAGTGCTCATCACTGTGGGGAATTGCAAAAAACTAGTGGGCAATCAGTCCTAACAGACCTGATGTTCAGAGGACTGCTAGCAATTTCTATTGCAGCCCATTTTTGCACCTCACCCACCACTTAGCTGCTGCTTGTAGGTAATTACATCGACTGTCCTTGTTTGTAGAGGATCCTTTGAGATTCTTCGGCCTCCAGAAACCTCGGCTGATGAAAGGAAGGGCTCAGAGTCATAGCGTTAATTTATTATTCATTAATGGCAAAGCGCTGGCAGTGAGGGATGCTGTACAGCAGCAGTCTCCCAGTCAAATAGTTAATGATCTTAAGTGACAATGTGTCACTTCCCAGAGACTGGAGAGAGCAGCTCTATGAAGGGAGGCAATTTATTTCCAAAAGACATGACTATCTGCCAAGTCCCTTCCCAGGGCTGGAATGTCCCTCCTGTGAAAGGGAGGTCTGTGTATGGGAAGGCATTTCATTGTTCTATGGCACTTCTTAGGACCAAGACAATTGAGGCTCTGGGAGGCAGAGCCAGGGGTGTGTGGCTCAGGAGCTTCATGCACCTTCTTGCCCCAGTCTTCTGACTGAAGGAGTCAGGTGTAAGAGAATACCAGCTCCAGCACCTAATTTCTCTCCAGGAGAGCAGCAGAAAAGATGAGAATGGCGCCAGGAGCCATGATGTCTTGGAGACAAGCAGATCTTCTGATCACACTCAAGATCTCAGTGGTCCTCAGCAGCTTCCAGGGGCCCATTCCCATGTTCACTAAATGAGAAAGTCCACCGGGCAATTGAGGGGAAACTGAGTAGAAATGAATAGGGACAAAGCCTCCACCCAGATGCACAGTTATGCAGTATACTACCCAGGAATAACGGAGGGCAGAGCAGGACCCCAGCAGCATCCCCAGCTCCCTGCCCGGAGGGGCAGCTATTTAAGGTGGGGAGGAAGACAGTCCTCTTTTATGGCCACCCCTTTGGAAATAATTTGTTTGCTGCTGCTCAATAAAATCCTGCCACAACAACACAAAATCCTCTCACCATTACTAATCTAACTCTCCCTCCAGGAAATTCAAGGCAGGAAACATTGTCTGCCTGCCGAGGTATTTTATGGTACAGTTCTTTAAGCAGTACCTCGGCACTTTATGTCATTATCTGATGTTTGTGAATTTAGGAAATGCCATTCAATTACCCCACAATCTGATTAACACATTGCATGTAGTTATTTTGTTCTGCTCTATTTTATATCAGTGCTTCTGTTTTAGTGTGTTGTTCTACTTGTTGCTGGACAAAATATACCTCAGGCCAGTCTAGACCTTTCTGTTAATGTGGTTTCTCTCTGAGGCTTCATTCAAGATAATCGGTTTGTTACTACGTTTTTCTCGATGCAGAGAAAAATATAACGATGTTTTAAAAGAAAATTACTTGGAGACATCATTTCTGGGGGCTGTCTGTGTCAGAGCTATTGCAGTGAGGCAGAGCTGAGATTTACTGAGTGCTTGGGATGCGCACGGCCAGATCCTCAGCCTTTTGCTGTTAGTATGTGGCTCCCAGATAGTCAAATTATTCCAGACACCCTTGCCTGTGATATCATCTCTGCTTAAGAGACTGGTGATATGCAGACAGCAATCAGATAGCTGAACTACAACGAGAAATATTAGATGAGTGCGGCTTAGAGCAGGGGCTTTGCTAGCTGTAAATTGAATTCATGTTGTCATAGAAGATCCAGTTCTGCCCCCCTGTGCAGAGGTCTGGGAACAGCAACCTGTTTTGGAGCTCTTGCAGCGTGCCACATCGCTATTCACTGACAAAGAGATGCATTTTGCATTTGTCCCTCCTGTAGCATAGACTGGAGCACAAATCCACTTTATTCTTGATTGCAGTGTGGTGTGTAACAGCAGGATACAGGAACAAGGACAATGGTAATTCTGGAATAACAGCACGTAGTCTTGCGTGCACACATCCACCTTTTTTATTAAAAAAGTATGATCTCTTTTTGTAGCCACATGAGGTCTGTGAGAAGCTTTTAACCAAACCAAGGATAAATTAAGAATTTTTTAGGTCTTGGTGGATTATGGACTTCCCTGAGATAGGGAGTCTCAAAGCCAGAGGAAAAGATTCCCAGGAAAATAATACTGCTATGGGAAGAAGTAATGCTGGATTAGAAACTGGGTAGATTCTCCAGACTTACTGAAAAATTATCTTAATACCAAGGACCCATCATATGACTACCAATGTTTATTGCATCCATGTGGCCATAACCTTCTTGAGTGTTTGCCCTCTAAGAACTTGAAATAGCAGGAAGAGTTTTATTTAAACTTCTCTGTGGAGCTCGCATCTGTAGAAATGTTAAAATGTTCCTATGGCCAAAGTCACTTTACTGAACCCACCATCAAGATACTCTTGAATACTACAGAGAGGTTTTGCCAGGTGGGTCCACTCTGGCCTTCTCATTTGTAACACCTCTGACATTTCCCAAAGCTCACTCTTCCAAATGCATGGAGACAAGTTGCTTTTGATTGCTCCTAATGCCTGTTTTCAATCCACCTGCTTCCACACAATTACTGCTGTCCTATTCCTTCTATTTCTTATTAATGGAGCTCCTTGTGCAACCCCACATCATGTCTAGCACAACAGCTCTCACTGCCTTGCCTGCTGCCAGTTACCTCCCATTCTTCCTCAAGGACCCTGTAGCAGGACTCCTTGTATCTCTTTTTCCCTCTGGTGCCCTGTGGAGCGGCAGGGATTACTGAAGGAAAAGAGCTCCTTTTGGAGCTGCCCTGGCTGGCTACCCAGACCCTCAGAAGCACCACACAGATCAGAGGGAGACCTCCCTAGTGGATCTGTCAAAGGGTAGGTGTCGGTCAGACATGGGAACAAAGCTGCTTGCTAACAGATACCTTGCCATTCATAACTCCTGAGGGACCAGCATGATTTCAGCCAGGCAGGAGAGGCAAACTGGAGAAGCAGCACAATTTCTGGTAACTGGGGATCTCAGATGTGGAGGTGGATATGGAGAGGCTTGGGTTGCAGGGCTCAAGAGGAGACAGACTATGTTCCCGTACCCTTGCTAACCACTGCAGAGTTGGCAAATGTCATCTCCATCAGCGCCTGGTGCAAGTTCTGAGGAAGCCTTGCTTTCAGGCTTTGTCATTCTTGCCCTTAGAGAATAATCGGTATTAATCCTTCTGTGATTACTGCTTTGCTTCCAAATAGGCTCACAATCAGTTCAAGGAATCTGAAAGTCAGGTTACTCAGGATGTTAAGAATACAACAGGAACTGCTTTCAAAGGAACCCTTCAACTTGTGGTATTTGTGAATGAGATCCAAATAGCATTATTCATTTATTTTTCAGGAAAATGATTTCATTGATATAAACAGGCCAAATCCCACAAACTCTATTCCGTGGCTACAGTTCCCTTATGCTTTCAGTTATGCTTTTATGATTTATCTGCCCACCAAGTCTTGAACATCTCCCAGGATAATAAGAAAACCAATTCTATTTCCTGTTTAAAACTCAGGCTGCCTTTAAGCCACATGTATGAATCAGGCTTCTTTTAAAGCACAAACATGTTTTGTCCCACAGCTCCTTCCATGACTACCTTACATCAAAAGTGTATTATTTTATGCAATATTCTTTATTTGTTTTTCCATAAGCTTGTGATAGAGTTGAACCACTTAACAGTGCTTAGCACATTATTCTTCACCTATTTTCAGCAATAATGACTTTCAGCTGACTCTCTAAATGTTATGCCACGTAACAGAGGGGGAAGGAGAAAGCCTGAGGACTTGCTCCTGTTAGTGACCACTGCAAATTTTTGTCTTTGGTATTAAGAAGCCCATTTTACCTGCACAGAATACCACTTGCTTGCCATTAAGGTGAACCGTTACACTAGTCCAGATTTAAGACTACTTATTCTCATGATTTCTTAATAATGGCCACAGCCAACAGATGAACAACTCTTGCTCCTACATAGAAATGTCTTTAAAATTATTGAAGTTTTAGGTAATGTTGTCCTGTTGGTGAGAAGTCCAATGTACTAGGGAACTACAGGAGAGAGTAGGGAGAGATTCATTGAGCCCTCAGTATCTTTAAAATATGTTGATGTTTGCCAAAACCCAGATTTATGTCTCTAAAAGTTTAGAGTGTCCCATGTTGCTGTTTTCCCAGCTCTCCTGTAGCATGCAAATATCCTGGAACCCAAATACCATCTGTGGTGAGCATAAATAGAAATGCTTTCAATAAATGGAGATTTTTTTTCATCCATATGTAATTTCACAGCATCTACTATTGAGACAGTGCTCTTGTTTGGAAAGTACAAATCACTCATTGTACAGCAGGGCGCCTTTGTTTAATTCTTCTGGGCATCTCTAACAAACAAGTACTCTTTAAACCTCAACACAATAATCAATATATTTTTCTTAGTTTACAGAGCAAATAATTACTTTCTGGGCTGACTTCATGAGGTCAGGGAATGCATATATATATAGTGCAGAGGGAGAAAGCTGAGAATCATCCACTGAACTCAACAGCGACAGATTTGCAAGCAACAGACGATACAACCGTCTCTGCTATGAAGACCACAAGAAGTGCTGCCCTTCTTGGGCTTGTGCTTCTCAGCTGCATTTCTGGTAAGTTGGTTTTGCTGTGCTTGTATCTAGTTCTCCTTAGCCTTTGCCTTTATATATACATCCTAAAAGAGAGTTCAGCCTCTTGGAGATGTGATGATAGACATTCTCTTTTAATGAACCGATAAATACAATAGATAGGTAGGATGCATTTGGTTTAAGCTTATGTGCCGTAGTGTGGATAACAGTGCTGCAAAAATAAAAAAGTTTATATCCTATTTCTTCTTTAGTGAGTCAAAATTTCTGGTTTCACAAATAATTGATTTCTTTAATCTTAGTTTATAACTTCTTTATTTGGAACCGATAAAACTTGGGCAAACAATCACTGCTCAGGAATGAGAAAATGTGTTTGGTTACTCTGTTGGGAAACTGATGATTCCAAGGGAATTTTATTCAAGGACATTGTACAATTTTTATATTTTATAATCTCTCTTTTTATTGTAGATATTGTTACTGCTCAAAGACTGGTGAGTAGTAGATTTTCTTTGTCATTTAGTCTTGATGTCTAAACCTAGATGAATAATTCATACTTCTACTGTATCCCAGGAAAGGCTGAAAGAGAACAATAAAGGAGAGTGAGATGGAAAGGAAGAAGAAAAGTGCCCTTAAGTATTACGCCACCTCTTTTCCTCAAAATAAGAAATGACCTTTGTCAGAGAAAGATAACTTCCCATGTTGGTGACAAAAAAGACAGCGATTAATAATGTAGAGTGAGAGCCAGTGCAGCACAGAGTGCCAGCAGAAAATCTATACAGCTATTGAATAACTGCCTAAATATCTTCCCTGTCTTGATTCCCCGGGGAATGATCATTTTTGGCTGCAATTCTTGCAGAAAGTACTTTAAGTCTTAATAGCAGAAAGGTGCTTTTGTATTCTGTAAGAAACATGCTATATTTTATTCCTTCTCTTTTTCACCATGGAAAAAGGATAGGAAAAAAAAAAAGACCGACAGTAGCCTCCCAGAGCAGAGATAACATGATTCACATAAGTAAAGCCTTCTCTCCATTTGGAGACATCACAAGTCCTCTTTGACAGGCCTCCTGCGACATGTACCCATTCTCTGGAGAAACAGAGTTCAACTGTCCCACCAATTACGAACCCATCTGCGGGACTGATGATCTGACCTACCCCAATGAGTGCTCCCTCTGCAGAGAAATCTTGTGAGTATAGGGTCTCCTGATTACCTACAATGCCAATTCAAGCACCAGACAAAAGCCTTTGAGGACGTGACTAATCAGGGGGTGGACTAGATTTTTCGTAAGTTTCAGTCTGCCTTAATGCCAGTGATCTTCCGTGTCAGAGCTCCTGAATCTGATTAATTACTGGCACTTTATGAGTGGAGAGATTTAGTGAGTGAGATGACTGCGTGGTATGAGTAGAATAATTCTCCCTTTCCTTCTCTCTTTCCCTCTAGCCTCAATCGAGCCCTCGACAAGAAGCATGATGGAAGATGTGTTAAGGTATGGTCTGAGATAAGATCCTTCTCCTGGTGCACTGAGCAGTAGTGAATGAAATGATGGCAGAGAGCTAGACAGAAACATTGCCCAGGATTAATTCTACATTAAACCCACACAATTTCAAACTGTTAGAAAATGAATGAAAAATAAGAATTTCAGATTTACAAAAATTTCTTTCACATTTTATATGAACACTTAAACTCAATGAGTTTTAAAACATTATCTTCTCCATAAAACCAGACTTCAAAATGGAAGCTTTTGTTTTCAGTAACACTTCAGCACTATCAAACCAGTTTTCTTCAGACTTAGAGGCTCGTTGAAGCCAAGAAATTCCTGGAGGAAGTTTGGAATTTGATTAAATGGTAATTTTGTAACAGAAAAAAGCAACTCCATCAAAACATTTAACTTAAGCTTTGTTTATCAATATATGGAGCTACTGTGAAGAGCAGAAGCATCCCTATTTTCAGTTTAGAGAGAGAAAGTAAAGAAACACTCTGGCTGCGCAATTTAACATAATACAACTTCCATTTCAGTACACTCAGAGTAATTGCAGAAACACCAGGGTGAGTGTAAATTCCATTTTCAAGTGGCATTGACATTTCGCAGCAAAAGTTGCTGCTGCAGGAAGCATTTTAGGCAAGGATCATTCATGGTGGCATTCACGGTGAAAATACACAAGGTGATAGGGATGCAGCCCACTTCAGGACAGGAAAAAAACAGATCCTCCAGGATTCTGCTGCATCCATGTGCAGGTGTTCAATAGTTTAGGCGCCTTAAACTCCTCCAACCACTTTGGGGCTCCTCTCCCCTTGCAGCTCTGGGGAGTGGGGAAGATTCCAACCCTAACTATTCTATGATTCTATGATGTCTCTTGCACTTTGCTCCATTATTAATGCAAAAGGTAGCAGAGATTAAATGTTGTTCTGTGACTGTTTCAGTTTGACTGTAGTGGCTACCTGAGACCAATCAGGGGCCGTATGAACCCCTGCACCATGGAGTACATGCCTATGTGCGGCACCAATGGGATTACCTACAGAAACAAGTGCCACTTCTGCAATGCTGTAGTGTAAGTGGAGGGCCTGGGTCATGGGAGTGGGGTCTGGATTAGTAGATGCTCATGTTGGTATTTAGAGTGTAACGAGGTAGTTTGACTCATGAAGCAGCTGCGCTGTGCTCATTCATTCTCAATTTTCTTTCTTCCCAAAGGAATGGACTGGACGTGGACCTGAACAATATTGGAGAATGCGCCAGGGTAAAGAGCAGTAATCTGCACACTGCTGTTACAATATATTTTACAACACAAACTCACTGAATCTTAACTAATTAATAGAAATGCCCACACTGGCCTTGCGTATTTGGCCTGGAAAAAGGATTTGAGGGAAAGAGTTAAAGTATGCCAATGTCAAAGGGCTTTGAAACAAATCCATGGCTCAGATATGCAGTTGCCCCTGTAACCTGGGAACACAGCAGTCAGTGGATGCTGACATCTACCTTTACCAGGAAACAGGATGAGCAAGAGGTGCTGTCTCATCCTGTCTGCAGGAGAGCGGGAGGGCTGTATAGTAGCAGCACATTTAGTAGTGGTGATTTCTCAGGTGGGAATGCTTTCTGCAGCATGGCTTGTGACCAGCCACTTTCTGTACACTTGCTACAGCTAGCCTGCTGAACCAGAGCAGCCAGTGAGAGGGCCAGCTTTGGAATATCAGCACGGTTATCTCACTGCTTCATAGAATGATATTATTTATAATAGCATTTATTTGATTCTTTGGCCCCTGCTTCAGGATGCTCCATGCAAGCATGTTTCTGCCTCTGAGCTAGCAGAACTGCTAGGACAACAGAGCCCTGCACCTGAAAAGTGCTTTCATGCTTTACCATACCATAAACATTAAATAAACATAAAGCACTCATGTAGGAAAAGACAGGGAACAAAAGCATTAAAACCTGCTTTGGCTTCATTGTTTCTCCACTATTAGGAGGAGATTGACTGCAGCGAACATAATGGTGACAATCTCGTCTGCACCTCTGAATACAGCCCCCTTTGCGGCTCTGATGGCAGAACCTATGGAAACCAGTGCCATTTCTGCAATGCATTTTCGTAAGTATGGAGCTCACCATATAGCCATGAAACCAGAGGAGCTGGAGCACGCACACAACAGCAGCAGCTGGTGTGGAAGGTCTGGAGCTCCCGTTAGTCCCTCAGTAAATCCATCCTTGCTCCATGCTCCTCTCCTGACACTCACTTCTCTGTCATCCCCCGGGCCCTACAGATCTAAAGCCCAAGTGAGTCTTCTACTTCCTTTGCAATTAAATCCAGATCCCCACTTGCAGGCTCATAGCACTGCTGACTCCCTCCCTGACAAAGTGATTTAAATTGTAACTGTAAAAGGTGTCAGAAATTGTGGTTTGGGGCTTTTTCCCAAATCTCTTTAACGTGGAAAGCATGTAATCTGGGGAATCAGGAAACATTAAATGAAGCACTTTATAAGTTGGAGAGCATTGGCTTATTTGGGTAAAGTTAGGCTATAAAACTGAGATCCATGTCTGTAATTTTGCTCTCCCTCCTTCTCTTCAGATTGAGCCAGCAAGGTCTGTTCCTCAGGCACCGTGGTGAATGCTGAGCGCTGGAGCTGTGCCCTTCACCCTGAGTTTTCCCTTACAAATCCTGAGAACACACATGATCCTCCTTGCTCCTTTGACTGTTGCTCATTGGTCTCTGCTTTGATTGATCAATAAATTAAATGCAACTACTCTCTTCACCATGGGCTGGTTTTTGGTTTGGTGGTTTGCTGTTTGTTTTTTCCAGGGCAGGGGTAATGGTCTTCAGGCTTTTAGGTACTCACCTGTCACTCAGGAGAAGTTGTGAAACAAACCACAATAAAGAGCAAAGAGTAACACCCATCACACACCAGCCCAAGCCCTCATGTGCGTATGTCATTCCTTACCAAACCATCCAAAGAGAAACCAAGCTGCTATAAACTACTGCCACTTTCCCAATTTCCGTATCTTATAGAGTGAAAATGGATTTGTCTTTGCATCAGCACTGAGTCTTGGAGGAACTGGTTCTTTTAGGGTCCCTGGCACGGGTGATGTCCCTGGGGAAGCGCGAAGGGAAAGGTGGCTGCAGTCAACCCTATCTGTCAGACCTGGGCAAGGGACAGATCAGGTAGTGTGTTATAGAAAGGAGGCTTATGGCAAAGGGAGGAGGCTATCTCATAGGAAAGAAAATTAGGAACTGCTGCTTCCTTGAAGGGTGTGTCCATGGAGACTGTGTTGATCAGCACAAAATTGCAGCAAGCTGGGTAAGGCTGTAATGAGCCTAATGAGAACCAGAGAAGAAATTAGACTGGGCTCAGGCTTTCAGCTTCTTGGGGGGAGAGAGCTGAAAAGTTATGCTGGGGGTATGTGAGGCAGGAGTAGGACAAGGATCCTTCAAGAAAAGGTCTTGGGTTTATTAATTTGTGGGAAGAAGGGCCAGAAGATGTGCTGGTAGTTCCAGTGTGCTTTCTATCTTGGAAAAAGAGGTATGGAGATAACATCTCTGTGAAGCCTAAAGGGTGCACTGGAGGAGCAATGATGTATGTGAATGTTCATGATGATGTGCCATCTTTTTGGGTGACTCAAGCTGTTAATAGGCAAACATCACAGGCAAAAAGTCTCAAGAGCACAGCTCAAACACTCCCTTTCTCCACCTCCCATTCTCTTGATATTTAGCAAGAATATCTGCCACTAAAGCTGATATTTAGGGCAAAATCTGTGATTTCTAAGCCTTTTCTTTAGCTCTTGTTTCCTGAAGTAGATAATTCCCAGACTGGGAATTTTGTAGGTCCTTCCCTAGCACTAGGGCAGAACAGAGTTCTGTTCTGTGAAGAGAGATGGGACTTCTCATTTTCAGGTGTTTTTTTTTCTGTTAGTGCAGCATATATCAATCACATCATGTCTGTTCTTAAGAAGAGTTAAGCTTGAGAGTCATGAGAGTTCACACTGGTGTATGTGTGAAAACTAGTTAAGAAACAGTCTAAGTATCTAATGGATGTGAACAGAGAGATGTCAAGACATCTCTCATCAATTTCTTATTGGTCATGAGGTTTATAAAGTGGCCACAGACTAGTGGAGGTTTGGCTATAGCAAGATAATTTCTTCAACAGCAATATCCTACGATGAACCTCCTCTGCAGAGGTAGCTTTTGCCTGAGGAAGACAGATACTGGCTTAGGAGCTCAGAAGACTTTGGAAGAGCAAAGCAGGAGCTGCTCACCTACTGCACAGGGAGGGCAAATGGGTATGTAGTGGGTATGTGGCTGAATCCCACATGCTTCAAGAGCATCTAAGCAAGAACTCTTTGGAAGATGGAAAGGTTGTATCACATAATACTTGCCTAGGGCAGTAAGTACTTGGCTTGACACCAGCAAGACTCTGCCCAGCTACAGCCCTTGGTCTCCAAAACAAGGTACATATGCCCTTGTCTATCCCTGATTCTCACAGGAGTTGGAGGAATAGAAAGATGCCCTCACCCATGCCAGCAAGTAGCCTGTTTCAAGTGCTGTAAAGAAGGGAAAGGGGTAATAACAATCACCTGGTTGGTAGTTTAGTCTCTTCCTTTCCTTAGCGTGGAAGGGATTGGTCTCTGTGGTACGTATGCTGAGGCTTTAGCCACTCAGTTACACTGCAGCAACTGAAATGTTTGGGTAGATAAAGGACTGAGGTACTAAGGCTGTGGTCGTGAGCAGTGACGTATGAAATGAGAAAAGGCAAACAAGTAGTGCTGTGAGCGGCAGAACTGAGCGTGGTTTTGAACAGTGCTGCGGCTGACTGCCTTGATAACTAAATTATATGAGAGGCTGGGTCGTGAGCTCACCCTTAATAGACATCTGAGAATTCACCTGTCAGTCACAGTTTCTCTGCTGTGTGGGTTTTAAGATGCCTAGCAAGCTGCAAAGTGTAATGCTTCCCCAGGTGTAGACATTCATAACATTGCTCTCACGCTGAAATTCTCTCCTTTGCTGGCTGAGGATGTTACTAGCATCTTTCCCCTGTTGCTAGAAAAATGTCTTAGTATGTATTTTTTATTTCTTTTCTTTTTCAGTCCTATGGATGGAATGAATTGCAGATTCAAAATTCACTGGGGAAACTAATAACCAGATACATCTGTACTCATTGCTCTCCTAAGCCTTGTCTCCTCAGGTAAATACATTAAAATTTAAAACTTATTCTGATCTGGACAGATATTTTGCAAACAGTGGAGCTGAACACAAATCCTCGTGCAGACTCAGCTGGAAATAGATCTCCAGTCTCCCCATCATTTGATTCCCCATCAAATTCCCTGCATTGCCACTTGCTGTGGGAGCGGAGCCCTAACATATGTTTCTGAATGCGAAAAGCTGGAAAACACTGACAGCTAGAGTTTAAATAGTTCAGGGGGGAGAGTCAGCAGTCCTATCTGGGACTGTGCACACAGCTATGAGAGCATGTCACACTGGAGCGCTTCTCCACCCCAACCCAACAAATTTAGATCCATCCTCAAAAATAGCCCGGGAACAACGTATAATTGGTTTCACAGACAACACATTCTCATGGTGTGATTTATTTCGTAACGTCTAGTGAGTGTCATCACGCCGCACTCAAAGCCTCAGCGCTGGCATTCAGTGAGGGCCCAGAGAATGAAAATTACCAGCTTCCCCGATGAATCACTGCTTTGAAAATTCACCCTTGTGAGAATCCTGTGACTATTTAGATAAAAAAAAAGAAAGATATTACAAGCCCATCTATCACTCATATAATTATCCCTTTCTAGGTTTGATGTGGACAGGGCAGCATTCCTAAAGCACCATAAACAAGGCCAGGACCAATAATGGCTTTAGAAATGAAGTGGAGAAGTTCTCACAATTAAGGTGGAGAACGAGGACAGCTACGGATGGGCGCATAAATACACAGAAAGGCAGGTCTGTGTGTGCACTGTGGCCTCCAGTGCTGAGACGACACCTCCTGCACACATCGCTTGGCTTGGGCTACCTGCAGCATGAAGGCAACAGGTGCCTTAGTGCTTCTCAGCCTACTGCTGCTCTCTTTCTTCTCAGGTAAGTGATGTTTTCCCTAGCCTAGAAAAGAAAAACAGATCCCAAACCTTTCCTGACAACAGCAAATTCGAGAGAGCTTTGATCGCCGGATGACAGGCTTGAAGATAAAGCTGAGCAAGTAGAAAATATCTGCGGGACTTGCTCACTCGTATGACATATTTCCGCTCCTCGTGTGCCTCCGCAGTGAATAACGCAGTGGAGGTGTCACTGGGAGACACAGCGAGCAAATCCTAAGATGCTCTTTCAACAAATGTACTGAAGCAGAGCATAATGATGAGGTTTTTTTGGTGCAAATGTTCACTGGAGAGTTTTGCTGAACCAGTTAGAGAAGAAACTCACTCACCTCAGGGTCATCAGCTCTTGTTTTGATCCTAAGCGTCTTGGCACTGGTGTTTTCCTTGGAGATGTGGAAACGTAATTAGATGAAAGTTTCAGTTTTCGTTTATGTGGCAGAGAAAAGCTTGAAAATTAAATTCCAATGTCCTCAAGGAGTCAGAGCAAAGAGGGCAAATTAAAAGGAGCCAGCATTTATTTATCTGGAGATTTACACGTCTCTCCGATGGTCTGGGGAAGCTGAGTGATGGTGTTTGAACATATAGGTCATGTCAGTGTTCTCAATTGCTTATGTCCAGCTGACCCAGCTCTGCAAGGTTTGTGGTGACAGTTACTGAAGAGCATGCAGAACAAGAATTATTCCTACTTGTTTTTTCTGTGAATAATTTGAATAAAGAATTCACTTGAGAAAATGGCAAGCTGTGCATGGAGAAAAGAGAAGAATTACTTTGTACACATTATTCATTATGAAATATTCATCTGTCTCTAATTGAGTTTTAATTGGATCTGGGTTCTGTCAGAGTGCTGAAGCTTCCTTCCAAGGCCAGGCAGGATAGCAGCAAATTCTGTGATCTTCTATAAAATAAACAGATGTCAAGAGACATCATCACAAAGTCTTCTGTAGCCACATGTAATATTTATAAAAAACATCTAATGAGCTATTTTGTAAATAATATGCAGATAGCCATAACAGTGACTTTACAATTAAGCCAGCCCAGTCTAACCTGGGGACATGATAAATACACCAGCGCCAGGGATAAAACATCAAAGAGCAATACAACTAGCAGAAGTCAGGTGGGTTGATGGGTGATGATGCTCTTGCTGACTGGGTTGGGTGGGATTTCCAGTCCGTGGGAGCCCAAGTGTATGACGGGGTCCTCCCATCTCCTGCCCAGAGCAGCATCACAGCGGGCAGTGACCCCACAGCTAAATCTCTGTTCCTGTGTGAGATGCTGGCTATTTGTTCCCTGGTGTTGTGACTCAAATTCTGCAAATCTGCATTTAATCAAACTTTGAGCATCAGGCTCCCCCTTAGAGACATGGCAGGGTTGCCCAGTTCCACAACAAGGACTCAACCTATGCATCTGGCTGCATTCTTTGCAGTGCAGAAATATACAGAGGATGAACTGATTAGCTTCAAGCCCAGAGCCTTACAATTTGTATTTTTGCACTCTTACTGCTGAACAGTCTGTGTTCTGCTCTGTATCACCCCATGACATCTCTTTGTATCTTGCCCAGGATGAACTTGTTTCTGGGAGAGTCTCTGGGCTGTTCTGTGCTGAGGATGGCTGTAAAGCTGAGTACGAGGGGGGTCTCCCTCTGTACCCTCTCATTAGCAGTACCAGCCATTTTCATTGTTCAGAGGTGCAGGAGCTTAAAAGCCTTAAAAGTCAATATAGCTTTAAAATCTCTGTTGAGTGCAGCTCCAGATCCGATATGGCAGCTCACTTTCCCGGGAGTGGCTGCCTTCCAGGAGATTGGGTTATGTGTCTGAGGTGCAGTTAGCAGCTGAATGACTGATTACACGGTATTTTAGTAGCATTTTTCAAAAAAGCAAAATACTGAAAAGCAATTCAGATAATGCATTTCCTGCCCCCTCCTCCGCCACACAAAATGACAGAGTAGGAAAAACCTGGTGTGTGTTTCACTGTTTGCATAAAGGGTTTGTGGCTTTAGTTCAGCCTCCATTAGAAAATAATGCTGAAATGGAAAATCTCTGTTTGTTTTCTCTTTTTCTTTTCTTTCTTATTCTAGATGTTGCAGGTCAAGACATAGAAGAGGTTAGCGCAGCTTTCTGCTTACTGACTCTGCATTGTCTGGAGGAATGGGTTTGTAAGATCTTAGTGCATGGTAAAGAGGTTTTAATGTCTGCCGGGAGCAGGTGGGTGCTTTCAAGAAGTTCCAACAGTTTGGGGAGTTCACCGTTGTACCAGAGATGTTATGTGCGGCCACATTAGCAAGTAGATGAAAGAAATAGATAGTTGGTTTAGCAAATGCTTCTCATGATTAGGTCTAGGGTGCTTGCACAGGGTTGTGTTTATATACAGCACCACTTTTGTCTGCTTGCTCCGCTGTCCAATCTTCTCATTAAACAAATGGACTATAAAGAGCGTTCTAGCCCTCCAAACAAGGTCCAGAGACAATGTATCTGTATATTTCATGGACACCAGCTCTGACTCCAAATAGACTATGGTTTTATCTTGCTTCTACTGGGAAAGCAGAAAGGTCAGCAAGCATCATGCTGAGCTCATGGTTTCACAAGGTGCCATACAGCAATGAGCTAACTTGGCGCCAAATGCCCGAAAGAGCATCTGTGCTGACTGTTCTCCTACATGCCTAGGCTAATCCACTCCTGTCTTCAGGAGATCAAGACTTCTCTCAGGAGACTGTAGTTTACCCCCCCAAATACAGGGCAAAAGCTCCCCTGAAATGCTGCTTCTGACAAGGCTTTTTCCTTCAGTAAATAGGTAGTGTCATCACTGACACTTTAGTCCTTTTGGCAGAAAAGGCATTGTAATGGTGACCTTTATCCAATTTGGAAAATGAAAGAAAAACTATGCGAGTCTTGAAAGGTTGTTTTTTTATTCCTTCCTCAGATTTGTAGAGAGTTTGTAAATAGAAGCGTGTACTGCACAAGGGAGTCCAACCCTCACTGCGGCACGGATGGTATCACATACGGAAACAAGTGTGCCTTCTGCAAGGCAGTGCTGTAAGTGAAAGTAGAGGGGATTGAAATAACAGAGAATTAGCTCCTTCCATGTATGTTATGATATCCTTTATGGAGGGGCTGCTCCTCTTGTAGGGATCAGCCCCTGCATCATGCCAAGTGGAATATTTCCTCCTTGGAATGAAGCTATGTGAATGCAAGTTAATTTAAATTCATTTCTAGGCTTTGCATGCTGCTGGTTGCCATGCTGAGAGGCAGCACGGGGCCTGAGAGGCAACTGTATCCTGCCTGTACCTTCTGCACACACTAATTTGATGCACATTTCCCACTGTATGCCACAGGCTGCAACTCTCACTGCCCACACTTCTGGATACTGAGAAGTGTTGGGAGGAATGCGGGAGCTGAGCTGTGCCAAATTATTCTGTAAAAGTCTGAATGGACTTTGTAGAACAAGACACAGAATCTCAGGGGGGGAACCTGAGTTTCTCCTTTTGCTGAGCTCTGTCACCTTTTAAAGATGCAATTGGAGCCACATGCTTGGACTGAATGTGCTTGAAAAATGCTGAGTTTTCCTTAGGAGTCCTTAAATTTTGGTGCACACTCAAGGTTGCTTTATCCTAAGGGAAATCTGAAAGGAGTAAGGAGAGGAGAAAATGGCTTAATGTTGCCTGTGAGGTACCAGGGTACACTAGCATGAAACAGGCAAATGGTCCTGCTAGGAGGGATGAGCTCCTTGTCCCACACTGCTGTATCTGTCGTACACTGCTTTGTCTAAGACTGTCTTGCTCCTTTTACAGGAGGAGTGGAGGGAAAATAAGATTGAAGCACCTGGGGAAATGCTGAGTCCTCACCGTCACCCAGCAGCAATACCTGACTCCATATCAGCAACAGCCACAGACGCCTGGTCACGGGCAGGAGAGCAGCTTGCCCTCATCTCCACCATCTCTGCTCAATAAAATAAAGCTCAGCACGATTCTTTGGCTGGATTCCTTTTTCTGCAGTTCCCAGGAAAGTGCTTTGATAGTGCCATGCTGGAGCTTAATGCATGGCTTCACTATACCATGGTATTACACCACCCTCCTCCTGGGAAGCAAGGCGCTCCCTGTGCCATTGTGG
This sequence comes from Forpus xanthops, assembly GCA_032466535.1. Taxonomy (NCBI): domain Eukaryota; kingdom Metazoa; phylum Chordata; class Aves; order Psittaciformes; family Psittacidae; genus Forpus; species Forpus xanthops. The sequence goes on from JASSUY010028965.1 coordinate 37,848, forward strand.
TGATTCCCACGGCTCCCATGGGCTGTGTCCTCTCGTCCACAGCAGCTCTTCTGTCCCATTCTGCCTGGCAAATTGGTACACGCTTGCTGAGCAGCCAAGCAGTGCAATCACCTCATGGGTTCCTGCCCAGCTCTCCCCATCCCAGCGGGTGGGTGACAGCGGGCGCCTTTCTTCTTTATCCAGCCTCCATAGACATGTTCTTTTCTCTCTCAGAGGTTATTGTGGGAGGGTGACAGGAGAGCTGGTAAACAGCGTGACTGCATATGCCTCATCTCCTTTGGAAACCAGAGACAAGCAAGCTGAGACTAGGGAATATTGCTCCATTTAAGCCTGCAACAAGAAGATGGCAGGTGGAGGCTAGTTTTAGGCAGAAGCTGCAAGGCTCTTCTTTCCAAATCGGTCTCTTTCTTCTTCCTCTAAGAGAATGCTTTGTCTTGGAAGCTGAACTCACCAGCATTAATTTCCTGCAGCCATTGGCTTCTCATGCTAATAAAATTGTATTTAGAAGAGCACTACATTGCATAAAGTGTCAATAATTAAAAAAGCCCAAACACATTCCCTGGAGAAGAGCTGTGGGCTTCCTTTCCCCCCTTAGGATAAACTCCCCCTGTATCGTACACAGACCTTGATTTTCCAGGCACCGGTATTTGTATTTGTTTACAGTTTTTAACGCACGTAGGCTTTATTCCTTTCTTTACACTTTACACTGCTGCCCTCTCTCTTCTTGATGCTGGCTGGAAATTCCTCCTTTGTGCAAACATGAGAAAATGAATTCCATAGTCTCTCCCCATTCACTGAGCAAAATTCACACAGGGAAATAGTTGTGGCATCCCCTTGTTAAAACACTGGCAGCAGATCAATGGGACACCAGCTCCTTCATGTTAAACAACTTAACTTTCAAAGGGAGCTTTAGATTTTATCATGAGCCTCAGGGGTCAACATGTTTTGCAAGCACCTAAATGCTGAGCATCTAAACCTCTGGACCTTGTTTGGACAGAGCTGGAGTGCTTGCCTATCATGCCACAATCCAGGCTTTGAGCTCAATTGGTGCGCAATGCCTAAAAAGAGGCCTTAGCAATGCTCTCAGCACACCCAATGCTGGCTTCTCTTTTTATAATTCACATTTGTGATGCCTATCCTGGCAAATCCTTTGTCATTTGGTAACTTTACAGGCAGCATGCAGGCAGCAGTGGTTAAACCACGCAGGCAAAATTCCACGTTGGCTGGTTCGGAGCTTCTTTTGGACCAGCCGTCTTTGATCCTGATGTTTTTCCCATCGCAGCCTACTGGATTCTTGCAAAATCTTCCATGTTTTGTTGGAAGCAGACTTATCCTCTTTGTGTCACATTTGGTACAGCCAGGGAAAGTACACTTCTTTGGTTTCATATTCAGATGTTAGTGGTAAATTCAACAGCAAGACATACAGAACCTGGACAAGATTGAGGGGAGCAAGCAGCATCTCCTGCACAAGGACAAATGGTCATGAAGGATATGTTGGGAAAGTGGGAGGGCCTTCCTCTTCCTGCTTGGAGCAGGATGACCTCTGCATGTCCTCTCCTTACAGACTTATCCTTAGGTGATCCTACTATGGTGGACAGCCCTGGACCAGCACTGTATTCAGTGTACAGGAGCAAACCCACCCCATTTTTAAGATGGAAAGTGACATTTCAATGAGTGAGGGGGTGCGGAACATCTTTACACCTGAGATGATCCTCAGTGACTTGCAGCATATTCCTGTATCTAATCCATTTTAATCTGGACAAGGCTGAGATTACAAGGACAGATCACAAGAGAACACAAAACCCAAGAGCTCACTGCTTGACAACAATCCCGTATTTTGCTTTTCAGATCAAATAACAAATAATGTACTTCTATGGTCTCAACTGCTATCTTCTGCATCTATGCCAGGGAGGTGGAGAATGGGAGTCTCCGAGGAAATTAATTCCCCCAGTCAGGAAAAATTCCCATATTTCCTCCTCAGGAAAGGCCAAGGGATTTCCTTCCTTCACCTTTTAAATTGTGTTGGGTTCTGTTGGGGGTTTTTGACAGCTTTGAAAGGTAAGTGACAGATAATTGGATAATAGGAGGCTGCTCCAGCATCTCAGTCACTGCCCCTTGCAGCACAGTGAGGACCCTGCTCTCCCTGCAGCTCACTCAGTCCCTCTTGGCAGTTAAAATAATGGAAGAATTCAGTTTGTGCATGGTTGCTCCCACTGAAAGATGCCATTGCTCACAGCTGAGCACCCTCCTGTGACCACGCTATGCACATGGCAGAGGGGGAAGGATGTATTGCTATCTCACAGCTTCGCTCTACTGGTGATGCAGCTGATAGATTACTGTGTCCAGGCTCTTGGCCCATTTAACTTGTGTGCTCCACCACTTCCTCCTCCTCCCCCAGCACAGGCACGTGTCGCTGTCGCAACTTGAGTCCTTTGTCCTACTTTTTCCCCTTGACATTCACAGCGTTTGACAAGGCTTTTCTAGCTGCCATGGGATGATCCTAGGGTGGCGGTACTGAATGCAGGGTTCCCACAGCCCTGCTGAAGAGGAAGCTCTGGACTTGGTTATCATTTTGCTTCACCCCATTTTCCCTAAGAGAAGGCAGGCTGGACCAGGTAGGGAGGCATTTTGGTAAAACCTCCTGCTCATGCAGGGTCAGTTCGGAGGACCCATAAGGCTGCTCAGGGCTTTATTCAGTCTAGAACTGAAAACCTCCCAGGGTGGGGCATGCACCATCTCCTTGGGTTGCCTGTACCAGGGTTTCACTGTCATCATGGTAAAGAAATTTTTCCTTGTGTCTGGTTTCAGTCTCTGTCCTTTCAGTTGTCTCATCTCCATCATGAGAGCCTGGATCTGTGTGCTCTCTAACCTGCTTGTTAACTGGCAGGCTCCTCCTATGGCCCCTTGCAACCTTCTTCTCACCAGGCTGAACAACCCCATCTCCCTCTGCCTCTTCTTGCAGAGCTTCAGTCCCCAACTCTTTTGGTGGTTTTTCACTGAACTTAGTCCACTTTTTCATTGCCTTTCTCATGTTGGTGTAGGGCCCAAAACTGAGTACAGGAGAGAAGGCTGAGCTATGGGGACATGTAAAGGACTGCTCAGGGAGTAGCTGGGAGAACTGCAGGAGTACTGCAAGAGACTGAAAAGATGTAGATGACAGCTTCGGGGAGCAGCAGGACAGTGTCAGGTGTCCTTTAAGGATTAGATAGCAGCTGAGCCTGCTCTGGGGTGAAATGGCTCCCATATGCTGGGAATCTGCCAACAGTTCCCCCACCCCATTGCTGCTGAAGGGCTTAAATAGGAGTCCAGGAGAAGCATTTGGCTGCTTGGCTGACTGCAGGGCACAGAAGGTGAGGGGTTTGAGTGTGCTGGGGGAGTTTTGGTGTTTGGCCTTTTTTTTGGGGGGTGGGGGGTGTGGGTGTGAGGACTTTTTGCTTTGTTTAGTTGGGTTTTGGGTGTGGATTGTTTCAGGTTTGCTTTGCTGTTGGCTCCCTTCCCCATGGCCCCTGCTGAAATTAGCAGTGTGTTTTAGGAACTTCTCATAGGAGTACCTGCAGTAACTGTGGCTGATGGGGGTGTCTCATAAACCTGCTCTAAAAATACTGTGAAAGGCTTATAAAAGTATGTGGAAGACAAGGGTTACCACAATACATAAAGGGAAAATGGGGGGAAGTATAATAAATATCCCTATAGAAAGGCAGGTGCCATGTTAAGAGTTGCTTGTTTTAAAGCTTTGCCATTCATGGTGCATGAGGGATAAGAGCTTTGATAAGGTCAGCAGAGACCTCATCAGAGCAAGGCTTTGGAAGAGCCTCAATCAGAGCTTAAAAGGTAAAGGTTAAAACTGAGCTTTTTCTGGGCCTGAAGGATGCCCTGAGCAACCTGAGGCTGGTCCCAAGCAATGGCTGCAGTGCTTGTGGTAGGGATGGACCTAGCACCCAGCTTGAGGAGCAAGGGTTGTGGAGAGCAGTGGTGCTGTGTGATACAGCGCTCACCTTTCTGAGCTAAAGTTGCTCAATAAACTGGGAGTGAACCCTAATGTTGGTACGGTGGCATGGGCTGGCTGTGACACGGCTGGCCTTCTTCCCAAAGAATGCCGCGCTTTTGGGAGGGTGTTTTTGCGGAGTCACCCGTGATAAAGCCATCAGCTGCCCGGGCCCTGCCCTGTGACCCGTTCTCCTGTCATCCCCTGCTCCCAGATGTACCCTTAACCTCCATTCAGTTTCTGCGGCCAGCGGGCGCTCCCGCGTTGCCCGAGGATGATGACGAAGATGCAGGCGCTGGGCGGGGCCTTGGGAGGTTACGTCATCCCTGGGGCGGGGGGACCGCCCGGAGCTGCCGTCGGTTCCCGGGCGCAGGGCTCCCTCTTGCGGCCGCTCCGGCGGCGGAGCGTGCTCGGCCCCGGAGAGGGGCCCGAAGTGCTCTTTGCCACCCCCCTCGGGAGCTGGTCTGCCCGGTTGGATGAGCAAACCGCCTTCCTGTGGTCCCCGCCCTCTGCGGGGCATCACCCGGCACAGAGCATCTTCTGCCTGTTGGAATTTAGGTGCCCATAGCTGGGCTCTGCACAAACAGTGGCAGTTATTCACCCTCACAGACTCAGAAGTTCCTTATATTGCAGGACCCATCCTCTTTTCAGGTTAGGTGTCTGCATTAGCCTAGTTTTGCTGAGCACAGCAGCTGCTTTTGCAATGAGTTACACCAAGAGATCCATGCAGGGAGGCACTGGCACTCTGAGCTTCCTTGTAAACTGCTTCAGTCTGTTCCCTGTGCCTTAGCGTTCCCTCCTGGCAGTTGTTTTCCCCATCTCCCATGGCTGTTGTTGGTCAGGATGCTCTGAATGAGTTTCCTGTGGTCCTGCATGGGCCATTACCTCTCATGAAAGAGCTCAGGCACAGGGTGCAGTCCTTTGACAGAACAGATAAAAAGTGTCTCTAATCAACGACTTCTTCTGCCCAAGACCACTCAGCTTCCTGTCCTCCCCAGGGGATTGCTTGCTTCCCCTGCAGACACCAGGGGAAGAGGTCTGGGGGCAGAGAAATGCAGCTGAGTTGAGCTGGGTTTGTACTGCCAGGATTTGGGAAGAGCTTTTCAGCTGTGCTGCAGCTGAATGCAAATATTGAGATCTAGCATCATCTGAGGCTTGGACTCTGCCTCTGGGAAACTCTTCCCCTCTGTTAACGCTGTGACGAAGGAGAAAGCCATTGCCCACCCCTGTGTTTGAGCAGCTATGGCATGCCATGGCACAGCCATAGAATTAGAGCAAGCGCCCTTTACCCTGAGAGGGTCTCAGAGCACCTTTTGCTTCTGAAGGTGCTCTCCCGTTTGCTGTTGTGTCTTGGTGGCCTGTCCAGATCCTGATAACCCTCTGGAATGGCCCAGCCTTCAGCGTTATCTCTCTAAGGGTCAGCAAGAAAAGGCTACTCCTCTTGGAGCAGATCAGGGCGATGGAGGGGAGAGAGTGCAGTACCTACGGTGGACACTGGATGCTGCCACAGACCGGGTGGTTTTAGCGGTGGTACAGTGTCCAGTGCAGATCAGCTTTGAGTGCCTCTGGCAGCGAGCTGCAGTTTTTGCTGGGGGCTTTTCTGCAAATCCTCAGCTTCTGGAGTGCAGTGATTAGGTGATATCTAAACGTCTACCTTCCTGAATATATATATATATATAAAGCCCCTCCAAGCATTATTTATGCTTATTTATGAGGTAAGATAAGGTCACTCTGCTGTCTCCCACCTCCGTAAAGCCAGTGCAGTCTAGTTGCACATTAATTGGCTCTGGCAGAAGCTTTAGCTCAAAAGCTCCTGGCTGGTTTCTTTCCCAGCCTTCTGCTACTATGTTTGTCCCATGCCTGGCCCAAGGTTTCTGCTCAACCCTCTGGGAAGGCGAGGTGGGTATGAAGTTCAACTGCCTCTTGTGGAAGACGGACCAGTACTGCAAACACTGCCCACAAGTCTCCATTTGCCCTCTCACTACCTAAGTAGGCTGATAACTTGGTACTGTTGCTGGTCTCTGGCTTGATTCAAGTTTCCTTGGCAGTAGTACTGCAGCTCTTCTCCTTTGATAGTTCCTGGAACTGTGCCCTGTACTTGACTGAGTCATGCTCTGTGGATCTGTAATTATCTCTGTTACCTGCAAATCCATTAAGGGATTTGATACATTAATCTCACAAGAGCAACTGCTCATTTTGATGTTTTCCTCTTGCCAACTGCCCATACCCTCTGCCTGCAGTGTGCAGGGTTAACGGCAGGGTGAGAAGGGATACCAACAAGCGTTTCTACCAGCCTGTCTCTCCCTAACTTGTTCTTATCTCTGACCCCCAGCTGTGCAGTCAGGCTCCCAGCACCCACCTGAGGCTTCAGGACCAGCACCAACCTGTGGGATTCTCAGTCTACATTCTTCAACACATCTTCCCATGCATTGGAGAGTAATGAATGGTCCTGCGTCAGTGATGTGAGTTTAACTGGACAACTGTTTTATAGCATCTCTAAGTTGGAAACCAGACAAACTGTTGTGTAAGTTGCCCAGGGATTGCTGTAATGAGTGAGTGACAAGCCATGAATTCAGTGTTGTCAGTGGCAATAGTGCCATCTCAATGCTGCAGGAGTGCACTTCAGTTCCATATAACCAGTTATTACATAGATTTCTAGTTGCATAACTTAATCTACCTAAATTTGCTCAGTTTTGGTCTATCTAAAGTATCCTTTTAGGGGGGTGTCTGGTATTTTTCAGTAAACCAACAAAACTAATCATTCCAGAAGAAAAAATAATCCCTCTGGGTTACTTAAAATTCTTAAAATTCAGGACTACTTGAAAGTAGAAATACACATACAAAATGCAGTATTTTGATTCTAATTAAAGGAGTCAATTTTCAATTACTTGCCTGCTTTCTTTCAGCTGCAGCTACTCACTAGATCCAAAACAACCCAGTTTAATAGCTTCTGAATATGTTTATCTTAACTAATTTCCTATTCATAGGAATATTTCTCAGATGTAATTACAAAGCCACATACATCTGGAGCTCAGATTTTCCTTCTTTCCAAGTGTCAGACACAAACTATTTGTTTCATTTGTTACCCTTTTACAGGAGAAGGCTTTACAACAACATACCTGTTATGTCACATCTGTGAGGGACTACTTAGATTTAAAAAAACCCTCATCACACTTTATCATTTTTTATCTCTGAGGCAGTTTAATACACTTAACTTTTCCAAAACCATGCTTATTTTGGTCCAGACTCAAGGAATATCCATCATTAGGGCAGCAGAGGGACCCAAAGTGCATCAGTTGCACTTCGAGTGCGTTTCAAACTCTGCTCGGGCTCACCCACAAAACTGCTGCTGCAGTTTTCACTACTCACAGATGTTACGTACCCATGTATGTCATGAGATGTGAACTGACTCTAGAAAGCAGGGCAAGGAATTGGTAAGCTTTGTAAACATAATTCTAGAGCCATCTCAGCTTGCTCTAGGCAATCAATTTGTGGTGTAGCAAGGGAAGGAGGGGACATGGCTCAGCATCAGTGACCATGGAGGCTCTGTTTCAGGTCACCCAGTTCCAGGCACACAGCCAACCCTGGCCCCTGGTATAGTGAAAATGATAAGAGCTGCTCTTTTCTGATATATAAACACCTTGGGGGAAAACGGTGGGTGTGCAATTTCAACTAGAGAGTTGAAAGAAAACACAAAACATGACTTTCAATCAAGTGTTAGTGATGCACTTCTCTTTGCTGTGCCCATCACCCCACCCATAGCACCAAGAGCTTCATGCAATTTGAGAACAAGCTCCGTCTGACTTGTACCCACTGTTCTATTCTCAATAGAAATGAATTGGTGGGAAAACTACTTGCTAGGAGAGACAAAGAAATTAATGGTATGTCATTGTATGTGTCTATGTGGCAAGGAAATGTGCCAAGCTCTGCACAGACTACTGAGAGGTAAATGAGCATCAAAGTGCTCACAGTATCAAAGGAGCATCACAGGATCTTCAGAGATGAGCAAAGTTCATAAATAAGCATAATTAATGCTCAGGGATGCATGAGAAAGCTCATAGGTATATAAAGAGTTCATTTTGAATCTTCTGTTACAAAACACCATCATGAAAGGGCTGATGTATCAATGGCGAGGTTGAAGCCTTGTGTGGTTATGGGGGATCTAAGAGATAATGAGGGAAAATATAGCTGGGCTGGGAAATAAAGGTTCACCAGATAAAGTCAGAGTCACACTTAGCACTGTAAGCCATCAGAGCCATTTCTCTCCATTCTCTAGGAAAACCTAACTGAACAGAAATTGTTCATCTCTCGCCATGAGGCAATACCTTTAGACCTTGAGTCTTTTGAGTCGTTTATATATAAAACGTGTCCTGATTAGTGAGAAGCCATTTCAGAGCACAGATGTCAGTATAGTACTTGGGTAACTTACGGCTGTCACACAATATTGCTAATATTACTTACACAAGAAACTCATAACGTTTGAAAGATGTACCTTGTTTTCTCCAGGACAGATCAGTATTTTTTTCTCTAGTCCTGTAATTCTCTCTCTTTCAACATTTCCTTTCACTGAAGCCTTTCTCCATCAATTCGCCAGCCAAAGCACTTCATCAGCCACCCTATGCTGGATGCAGTGGTTGTCAGTGCTAGTAATGGCTAGCATCTGCCATGAAGGTTGCAATGTCAATAGTGAAATGTCAGGGGATTCTGCCCTCTGACACCTCTTCATTCAGCATTTCTTGCTTTAATCAGCTTTAATGACTCAGAAGAACTGTATACTTTAAGCTCTGGAACACAGTTTTTACCACAGCTTCACCTTATTGATAGAAAGTATTCAGCACTTCTTCTGTCAGTCTTAAATACATCCTGAACAGACGGAGTGGAAAATTGTCTTAAACCCTTTGGCATCCACTTGCTGTCATTCGGATGTCAAGTCAGGAATAAAAATTGGCAACTAGCTGTAGATTTCACAGTCATGTAGCAGGATTGGTGGAGCTGAATGTGCAGTTCAGTTCCTGGCTTCAGCTGTCACTCTATGTACCTCCAGTGATGAGCATTCATGCCACAGTGAGACATTAGAGTTGTCAGATATCCAGAGCTTACAGAAATAACTTCATTTTAAAATGGACTGGCTCTTTTGATATGAATAATCAGACAGAACAACATACAAAATGCTTGATGTGTACTGGGAGCCCAGTACAGTCTGACACATGAAAATATTTGGAATATTTCAGACTCCATTTAATGCTTCTCCAGAGTGTTTCAGAACAGTAAATTACAAACTCCAAGCCACAAGTTCCCTTTGATTTTGCTTAAATCCTATTTCTTTTAACAAAGATTGTGAAAGTCACTGATCAAATGCTTCTTGGGGACCTCAATGGAATCTAAAAGGAATGAGGCTTTAAACTTTGCTGTTGATAGTTACTCCCAAGGATCAACTACAGTTTGGAAATACAAGTAGGTCAAAACTGCCTCCTGTATCTAAAAGGAGGAACAGAAAATCAGCAGAGGTGCTTTCCACTGTCCTGCATACCTGCAATTCTTGTATTACAGATATTGGGTCTTCCAAGTGTATTCCCTTTAGCATCTGACAATGTACTTGTTGATGAAGCTGTCTAACTCCTTTCTGAACCTGTTGATGCCACCTTCCTCCGCTACAAATTCCAGGTGACTGTGACCTGCTGCTCTTAATTTTAAGCCACCCTCCTGCTTGTCTGAGTGACCCCTCACACTATAATATTGTGGGACTTGATGAACGTAAGCTTTGTATCCACAGCTTCATGATTTTATATATCTCAGTCACAGAATCCCTGACTGGTTTGGGCTGGAAGGGATCTTAAAGCTCATCTAGCTCCAACCCCCTGTCGTGGACAGAGACACCTTCCACTAGACCAGGTTGCTCAAAGCTCCATCATATCTCAGCCAAGTAAATCACTGCAGTGTTTTTAGAAGACAGTAAAATACACGTTTCCTTTTTTTGTTGTGGGAGAGAAAAAAATCAGATTGCAAGACTAGTCTTCAAACATACAATCTGGTAAGAGAAACAACATTAGTCATAAAAGACATAATGACTTGTCAGCAACAGCTATGTGTTACCATCACATTGAGATCCCACTCTCGTGTATTCCAGTTCAGCTTATAAAATATTTGAGAGGAGAGTGCACATCTACTTGTGCTTTGAAAATCTGGGATGAAATCCCAGTGTCAATTAAATTAAAATCTTTTTTTAAAATGCTCCTTGTATAAAGCAAAAGAAAGGAATATCACTCATTCACTGTGAAATTTCTGTTTGTATGCCAACTTTGAGCGAAAAGATATGGGCGCATGTTGAAATACATTCCCTTGGTGCAGTCTGCTCTATTTGACTAACACAACAAACTCTGTAGGTGATCCAAGTGCAATGCCTTGACTTCTTTCAGTTGCTTAAATCGAAAGGTGTTCGGTATCCCAGCATCTGTTATTGCTGGTTTCCTAGGTAAAGGACCACTGTTCTAACCTCAATGACTGATCTTCCCTGTTATATATGTGAGTGAGCCAGCCTTACAGTCCAGAAACTAGCTCTAGGAGACAAAACTTCAGAAATTCACTTTCCATGCTTACCTAAAACAAAGACTTTTATGCATCAGGTTTCTGGTTTACTAGTTTAAAACTGTTTGGGATGATGCTAAATCACACAGAGCAGCAGAAAAGAAACTATATTTTCTGACAGGTCATTGAGCTGGAGCTTAACATGCTCACCTCATTCATGTCTGCTGTGCTGACATTTGCTGCCAAGGTTTCTTTCCTGGGAGGCAGAGGCACTTCAGTGTTTGACATCACTGCTCTAATCTGCAGTGGCACATACCGGTCTCTTACTTAACCGCAAAATCAGTGTCTCTGGAATCCAAAGAAAATCCCCCAACCCCAGTGCCCAAAATAAGACTATCAAAAGCTTCTCTACTATGCAAATCAGATATCTACGACAGCGCAAGACACATGTTATGAAAAAGGTATTTATTATTTACACAACTGCTATAGTTCCTTAAGAACAATATATACCATTTTTATTTGAAAGGGTCGGTCTTCTTTCAAATACATGAACTGCATAATGCACAAGTGTTGGTAATGCCGAAACAGCAGTCACATCACACTTCCATAGTGCAGGCATAAGCAGCGCAAGTAAATGATATTTTAAGAACAGTATGGCTGAATATTGTATTTAAACACAGTGTTTGCACTTTGACAAAATTTAGCTAGAAGAGAACAAGGGTTTTGTTCATGCATTGTTAGGAATGCGACTTTCCCATCTGAGATTTAAACCCTTTATCTGACATATGAAGGTTTTTCAGGCAGACTGCTTTTCACGTACCAAATAAGAGTGGGTTTCTCTCCCTCAAACTTCAATCTTTTGTTTTCCAGTAAACACTGCTTTATAGTACAAGTTCACACACTGGGGTAAATTGGCCACAGAGGTGGTACTTTCCCATCTTACTGTCTTGCACAGAGAAACACTGACATACTAATACATACCAAACTTAGACAACTTGTAATTTATAGACTTAAATACTGGAATGGGAGAGGGAGACTGTTTCTAAAGACAGAGGGAATATACAATTCATACACCACCAAGATTGGCTCCTTACTCAACTTTTTTGGTCTAAATATTTGTTTTTCTAGTTTCAGAATGGTTTTGGTCTTTAATGGTTATGGTTGTACTTTGGCAGCAAAGGAGAGGAAAGTATTTTAAGTAGTAACACCAGAACTGAATGCAAGGAAAAGTAACTGACTTGTTTCTCCCACTTTGAGCTTATTGCTGTGATCTTTAAAAAAAAAAAACCCAAACAACCCATAACCAAACAACTGGAAGACCAAGTATAGCAGTCATTCTGGCATTGGATCCAGTGTCCAGCACTATTATACTCTAGCGTAAAAGCAAGGAAAAGTCCAATGATCTTAGTTATGTTCCCTTCAATTCAGCCCACACAATTTTATTATTGTTATTGTCCTTGCTTCTTTGAAAGATACCTGAAAGAAACAAAAGCACGGTTTTTCATAGGCACAAATATATCTAGTACATGTTATAAATTCCAAGTATGAATCTGCTTGCTTTTCTCACTAGGAATCACCCTATCAATAACAAAACAAAATAGAAATGTGATCAATACTACTTAGGATTTTATTTTATTTCAATGTTCTTGCGACAGCGTTAGGCCCTATTAGATTTTTCTTTTTTGTTTGTTTGTTTGCCTTTTTTTTAACAAAAGGGAGGAAGGAAATGAAAACATGTTTTATTCTAAGAGGTTGACGATTACATCAAGTTGGAAAAATAGCTATTATCCTTGAAAACAAAAAGGCTTTAACTCCTTAAATTCATTCAAGACCTGAATCATAGAATCATAAAATCATAGAATAGTCAGGGTTGGAAAGGACCTCAAGATCATCCAGTTCCACCCCCCCTGCCATGGGCAGAGGCACCTCCCACTAAACCATGCCACCCAAGGCTATGTCCAACCCAGCCTTGAACACCGCCAGGGGTGGAGCATTCACAATTTCCCTGGGCAACACATTCCAGTGCCTCACCACCCTTACAGTAAAGAAGAACCTGAAAAGAACAGCCCTCCACTAGCTTCTTTAGAGGATCTGAGTTACTCTAAAATGCTTGTTTTCTGATCTCATACTTCTGCTACCACTATAGCTGGAGCAATTGGTCTATGTGGTGACACTGAAGTATTTGCAAATACTCCAGAACAAAAAAATCCAACCAGTTCAACTGACAAAGTGAAGCATCCAGTGAATTCCACTGCTTTTAAAGTGTAACAATTGACTTTCTGTTTAATCAGAAACAAGAAAAACTGTATCAAGTTTGCAAGGCTGCTCTTTTAAGCAGTGAATAAGCATTTTTTGAATAGCATATTGTACTCACTTTTTTGCACGTGTTGTTACTTCAGGTTGTTGCATAAAACCATTCACAGTTTTGCACAAATGCTTCAGCTAACCATTTTCTAGCAAGAATTAGGATGCTAACTGGTGCCCTAAGCATTTGGAAAACTGTTGTTCATAACAGGGTAACTTGTATTTTGGATCTGATGAATAGTGTAATACCACACAACCTGGATACTGCCTCAGAGCCACATCGTAACACCCCAAACCCCTAAAGTAACCACCAGAAAAATTGCCGTGTTACAAAGGACCTGAGATCTGAACTGACAGCCTAACTTTGTAAGGGCAGGAAGAGAGAAATCTCCAAGGACCAGATTCCTTCAAGATTTTTTTTTCCCTTTCAGAAGTATAATTGCTTCAATTGAAAACAAGCTTCAGATCTGAATGTTGGAGAAGTATGGGGAAAAAAAAATGCTCCATTCTGTCAAAATCTTGTCATTTTAGGGTAGCAGCCCAAAAGCTATAGCCTTATTAAAATTCCACTCGCAGTAAAGGACCTTCATTAACTGTAAGTGATGTCAAAGTTCATCAGCTCAGATGTTTCCGATCATTGTACAGACAATCTCAAGCAAAACACAGTGGGATCAGGGACAAAAGGAAGAAATTAGTTTGACTTTATTCTTACCTTTCCCAATGTTTGTGATTCAGCTCCAAGAAGTCATCTAGTTTTGCTATTTCTTTGAGGTATTGAGTGAGCTTTAGAAGCTCCTTGTCTTTATCCCGATTTAAATGTGCTTTCATAAAAGGTCTTATCTACACAAAATAAATAAACTGGGTATAACCATTTGCTCAAAGTAAGAAAAATGCTTTCAGTTCTCTATCATTTACCAACTAGTTAAAATATATTTTCAGTACTATTCCAAATTATAACTTCTCTTGGGTAAGGAAAACCTTTTCCACTAGTGGCCATACCGAATTTGTTTTGTTATTCATGCAAACTGGGCTGTAGGGACATGCCCACAAGGAAGAAATTTCTTTTGTCTTGCACATCAAGCCTTTCCCCCCCACTCAGACAGAAAGATAAAATGATCTGGAAAGGACTGCCACACTTTGTGATATGATTTCATACCTTTGCAGGAGACGTGAGAGGCCTTCAGCTCTGCTTTGAATTGTGTGGCATCACTAGAACCAGATGTGCTTTTTTTCAACAAAAAGCCTTTGACTACAATCATAGCTTTTGTGAAAAGAGGTATCAGAAATAAAGCTCATCTGACAACTCTTTTCAGCTTAGAATACATTATACCTGTGCCTTGTTTTAGTGATTCAATGTTCTTGTCTGCAGCTCTGTTAACATTTTGACAAATATCTTCAAATCTGAGCTAGAGGGAGCATTCTGGACAATCCTCTCCCAGTGAGATAGTTATTTTCTGAACATAACCACGATTGAGATTGACCATTGCATATGTCAGTGGTGCCTGTCAGCAATGCCCAGCTTGATTATAGTTCACAGGTGTAATTTAAGCAGAAATCACGTTTTTCTTGATTTCTTCAAAGCTCACTTAATAGTGAGGCAAAGCTTGTTTAATACTAATGTCAGAGAAATATTAGTCCAGACATATGGCATTCTCAATAAAAAAAAAAACAAACCACAACATGCACCTTTGCTAGTGAAGAACGGCCTTTCTTTATGATACAGTAAAGTGTGAGAAAGTGCTGCCTGAAGTGTAAGAAAAAGAAGTAAATGAAAATTCCAGTTAAAAATTACCTTGAGTCCGTTTTGTGGATTCATTAGGAAGTTTCTGCCAATATCATCAAACATTATAGTATTTTTTTTGCTGTAATACTCTGAAAATTTCCCCCAGATAACACCAAGAGGCTTCACCTGAAAAAATAAGACAACCAAGATAACTGAGGTAAATCAGATCTACAGGAGGTGACAACACCAGTATACAGGAACTTGAGTGCAGACTTTAATGGACACTTACCTTCTTTCACTGAAAAATTATCAGGTAGTTTGGCTTTAATAAGAGATGCGAGATAGTGTAACATAGTAAATACACCCCCAACCCCTCAAAGAAAACCTTTCTATTGGTACTAAATCTCCTTGCGACAGTTATTGACTATTTGATTTGAAAGCAGTGTCATCCAAATGTACTACATCAAGAATTTCTGTAGAAAAATACCCAAATGTATGCTTCCAAGATTTTTAGTTTTCTCGCATGAAAACTCCAACACAACTTTATTGTTGAATTATTCAAAGGGATATAACATGTTGGTTGAACGTAGAAGATCAGGAAAAATAGGCACTTACATCTATAAGTCCTCTTCTAGGAGTGTGCACTGTTATCATGGCAGCACTGTCCAACATGAAAGTTATCTTGTAGTTTGCATTGGTACTCACTCCAAGCTCCTGCATCACAAAGATTTATTATTAAAGCTTCTAATTATGACAGTTTTACTGCTGTGCAACTGGAACTGCAATAATAATACATTGTTTGTCAAAGTGTGAGTTGATGAGGATCACCAGAGACACACTAAAAATAGGCATCTGGGAGGTTTTAAATGTTTTTACCTAATGAGGATCATAAAAGTACAGCATTCTACCATGAGAAAAAAAACAAAGAGGAATTTTTTTCAGGGTTTACTATCATAAACTTATCAACTGTCAGCATAAATCAAAGCAATTTTGCAGAAAAGGCAAAATACAGAGGTCTTGTCTGTACCTTCATGCATAATCTTTCGCATGTTATGCATGCCTCAACTTCACTCAATATCCATAGCAAGGACAGCACCTGAGTATTGTCTGCTATTTGTTCCTGTTGTGGTTTGAGCCCAGACAGCAACAAAGAATATGCAGCTGCTTGTTCACTCCCCCCACTTCCCCTGGCAGGATGTGGAGGAGAATCAAAAAAGATAAAAACCCTATGGGTCAAGAACAGTTTAATAACTGAAATAAAACCTAATACTGATAAAAATAATAAAAATGTATCTATACAGAGAGGGGAAGGAAGAAACCTGGCTCCAAACAAACAACCCCCCCAAAAAGCCCAAGTGATGCACAACAAATTGCCCACCACACACTGAATGATGCTCAGCCTGAACCTGAGCAGTGATTCGTGGCTCCTGGCCAACTCCCCCGAGTTTCTATACTGGGCATGATGTTGTGTTGTATGGAATATTCCTTTGGCTAGTTCAGCTCAGGTGTCCTGGCTCTGCTCCCTCCCTGCTTCTTGTGCCCCTGCTCACTGGCAAAGTATAGGAAACTGAAAAGTCCTTGATGAGGGTAAGCACTACATAGCAACAACTAGAACATCTGTGTATTATCAACATTAGTCTCATACTGAATCTAAAATATAGCACTGCACCAGCTAGTAGGAAGAAAATTAACTCTATCCCAGCAAAAACCAGGACAATTCCTTTCAGTAAATCACGGCCCAATCGAAGATGAAATATACAGTAACATTGTTACCCTTTCCTTCTAAATGTGTCCAAGATAACCAGTGTATCAGAAATCTGCCAATTTGCACTTTAAAGATTTGATAGCTCCTGAAATAAAGACTCCAAGGAAAACATTTTTGGAAATAAAAAAATCTGATTAGATGAGAGAGCATCATTTCCATCTCAAATCCTTTCAAAAGCTGAAAAGGAATAGCAAAATCTGCTGACATGTTATAACACATATAGGGCTGACAATTTCTGGTGTGTACAGCAGCAGTAATATGCAAAGCTACAGAACAAGGAGAAAATCCCCACTGCAACAGCTCTCTTGTAAATATCCA
Source organism: Forpus xanthops (assembly GCA_032466535.1). Classification (NCBI taxonomy): domain Eukaryota; kingdom Metazoa; phylum Chordata; class Aves; order Psittaciformes; family Psittacidae; genus Forpus; species Forpus xanthops. The sequence goes on from JASSUY010028965.1 coordinate 54,468, forward strand.
GCCACACTTAACTGATTTGCTTGTATATGAGAAAGTGAATCTTGCAAATTAAAAGAGCTGCCTACCTGGGTCAGTGTCCTGCTACACTAAAAAAACTTGCTGTTCTAGACTGTTTGAATTCCTGACATAAATAGATGGTGAGAGATTAAACTTGGTTATCTGATAATCCTTTCTTTTTTTAATGATGTTCCTGCTTTGTAGTGTAAAACATGGATTGCTGGAACCATTGCCTTCTGACAAAAAGTGAAACTTTTAGAGGTGAGCATCCCTGGTGCTATCAGTTTAAGGAGAAACAGCAGCTGGCTTCTAGTGGTAGGAATCTCAACTCATCAGCATGTTGGAGTAGGCTTAGAAAGGCTGTGATTCAGTAGAATATGAAAGGGCTGGAAAGGTGACCTAGAAACTAAGAGAGGCAACCAGTGCAGGCAAAATTTTTAACAATGGCTTTCCACAAGGTTGAGTTCTAGCACTACACTGACAGACACGATGTAAATAGAGATGTAACTGCCACAAGTAGTGCAATGTTTGCAGGGCTCAACACCAATTTTACTTGAGCTCCACTTCATGGACAATTAAAGGTTCTCATTTCTGAGATCACTCCTTTGTTTAGAAAAAAATGTAGCAATTCATTATTTGGAGGAAGAGAACACTGAAAATGTGCTTTGCTCTGTTAAAACCTGAAAAAAAAATGGTTAGTCTGTAACATAGAGAAACAAAAGCTTAGATTTGGAAAAGCTTTCACTGAAATGGAAACAAACTTTGATTTATAAGCATTAAAAAAAAAAACACTAACCAAACATACAGCAATTCTTAGTAAGCTCATCAGATTTACAGCTAAGCCTGACTGTAAACATGCTTATCACTGGGTCAGCTGTGCAAAACTGGCTAGTTGCCTGATTTAGGTACGGAGAGACTAGGATTGAAAGAGCAGTTCTTATGGATATTTAATAAGACAGAGGAAGAAACAGAACCACACAGCTGCAAGAGGTACAAGACAAATACGAAAAGAGTTTCCTCTTGATAACCTCTTCCAGCATGCCACATCTGTCTGCTCCTTTAAAAAGAAAATTATATTATACTCAAGGATTAGAACTCGAGAAGAAAGATGAAAGCAACTGTGAATGATAGGTGACTAATCTCAGTTTCACCAGGTAGTGACTTATGTTTAGTTCTGCTGAATTTAGCACCTACTGCTGATAGTTTGTGTGGAATGCTAAAATTAGATTTAATCTAGTTTCGTGACAGAGATAATTTAAAGTGACTGAGGATTAAAAACCCTCAGGTTTTGATCCATATGACCAGTTGCTGCTCTATAATGCTGTGCATGAGTTCAACTACACGAACAGCTAACCAGACTAGAAACAAATTATACTTTTCCAGAACAACTTACTTTCATTTTAGCTTCAATCCACTTCATATTAGTGGCAGCTGAAACAAAAGTGAGAAAACAGAATTCTTTATCAAGTCAAGTCACTGACAGGAAAAAAAAAGAAAGAAGCCAAGAAGATGTTCATATCAAATTTTTACATACAATTTAATTTCAGGAAGTCATCCTTGTTACAGCTTTTAGGGCTCACTGCCTTGAAGCCAGACTTCCTTCCTGGAAGTTTATTTTTATTTGGAAAAGCTTATGTTTCAAATGAACACATAGATGAAGCACTGCATGCATTAAATTAAAAAAAAAAAAAACAAAAAACCAACATTTTCTAGATCAGCTGTTATTAACTACAGTCTGCAGGAAAGTAAGAAGTGGGCTACACCTGGTTTGAGGAATCAAACTGCCAGTGCAAGATTTACTTCTGGAAGCAATGATAAGGATATACAAGGCCTGGAAAGAACAAAGTGTCAACACCGCCCACTGATCTAAGACTATGTGGAAGCACTGTTCCAGACAACAGAAACTAAGTTTTGTAATACAATTTCAATATTGTGTAAACCCTGCACTAGCTCAAGTCTGTTCTCCAGCTGTAGACAGGAAGTGAAACAGTATGCAAAGTCTGTAGACAGGACACTTTGGTTCATAATGGCTGTTCACTCCTTATTGTCTGGATTCAGATTGTTTGTAAAGATAGCTATCAAACAGTGTTTGAATGTTGATTATGCAATTCTGCTACTTCAAGCACTTGTTTGTACAAAGTCACACTCCGTAAAATGATGTTGAGCTTTATACTGCGATTAGAGCCATTCATATGAGCAATATGTGGTGTTTTTTACATTAAAAATACTAAATTTCTATAATAGCATTAATAGCTATATGAACATTCCTGCTGAATGTCAATACTCAACATTCATGTATGGTTTTCGAACTTGTGACTCACTCTAAAAAGCAATATAAAAAATTCCCTCCTGGAGTCTCAGCTTTGACAATTTACAATAAAGTCTTAAGTATTGACTATAAAACTTACACCAAATTACAATATCATAATCCTCATATGCAGATGTCAGAAATTCATGAAGGTATGGCCTCATCAGTTCTACCCCAGTTTCAGCACATGATCTGTGATCTAAATAGAATGTAATAGATAAGCAATCCATTATTAAAGTTTAGATTAAGTTATGACAGTTCATTCTGACTTTCCCATCTATCCAGAAACCTAAAGGTCTCAAGAAGGAAGCACTGAGGCACTTCAAAATTATGAATGAACTCCTAGCAAACTACCATTCCCATTTTAGAGGTGGAAAGAAGAAACAGAAGGGATATTTATCTTGCAGATCTTTAATCCTCAAAGATACTTGAAGGCTTAGCTAACAATTAAATTGGAGATCTGTGGGTCTAAATATCTTTGAGGAGTCAAGCCAACCAGCTCATCAGTATACTTGGAACAGATATGAAACACATTCTTTTAAACCTAGTCCAGTAATTTTGTGAACACGTATCAAGCTTATTTCAGACATGCAAACATTGCGTGTTCTAATTATAAAACTGATGTCAAATTCTGCTAGCAGAAGACCTCTAAATAAAAATGTTAAACTCACTAACAGGTTAAATATTGATCTCAAGATTGTAAACAGATCTCATCAAAAGGGAAAGCTAAGAAAAAAGAATAAGACAAGCTTATTACTGCTTATAGTCAAGCAGCTGTGACACATCTACATCACAGAAAATTAAGTCATAAGGAAAATTCTGGCTTCCAAAAAAAACTAGTCTGGCAGAATTTTCAAGTAAAACATGTTTTTGTGCATTTAGTAACATTGTGGAAATAAAATTTGAAGCTATTCTCCCACGCCCCCCAAAAACGGACTCAATCAGCTACATACAGAGATGTTAGTTTACAATACCTCACTCTGTCACTATGATGTCCTAGACATAAGTTGGTCAAGAGAGATTATTTGGATAGAACACTAAATCACTACTTTTTATGTCTTGCTGAAAATAGTTACTGCACTAAAATCAATAATATGCAGCACTTAAAATGCCCATGTTTTTTAAAATATGATCAGAAGACCCCAAAATATTACAAAACAGAAATGATCCAGCACAACACATACCAAAGTTACTGAAGTAGATTTGCAAAGCAAAAATCAAGAAATGTGAAATGGCAAATAAACTGACCTCTTAAAACAAAACCCACAAGTAGCATAACATCTCACCAAATAGTGTATAATCAACATCTAGCACCAGCAGCTTTTTTCCTTCTCTAGGAGGGTTCAGAATTTCCACTTTGTATTCTTTAACTCTGCGGGAAATTTTTAGTAGATTTTCTTCCCTAACGTAAACAGTGCAGAAAGTTCCAGTTAGTTAAAATGCATACTGAACATTCAATAACAGGGCTGTCTTTTAATAGCTACAATTCCTAACCTGTTTTCTACTTCCACAACTTCCTCTTCAATATCAAAGTCATTGACAACATCATCGTTATCCGGAGGTGGCCCAAGGACATCTTCCTAGAGGAATAATAATAAAAGATAACTATGATGGCTGAAGGAAAACAACATCTGGTATCAAGTTCTATTACTGCATATTACAGGACAAAAGTACTATTTAACCAAAATTATTTCATTTTATTAATGAAAAGAGTTACTGAAATATACCAAGGATTGTTCAGATTTGAGAAGTCAGTATCATAATAATAGATTTGTACTTCAAATCCAGGACAATACAGGAGTTTCATGAATACATTGCCAGCAGAGTTCTGCAGAAAAGCTTTATGTAGAAAAATAAACACCAACAGAAATCTACTGTAATGCCATTTTTCAACTGATTTTAAATTTTGAATATTCCAGTAATCATAATTTGGAGACCTATAAGCATTTTTTCCTGTTTAATAAACAATTAAAATATTTACCAAACTCTCTTCACGAGTGCCCATCATCATAATTTTAGTATTTGGTTTCAATTTGAGAGCTCCAAGCTTAACATCATCATCAGCAGGTTTGCCTGTAATGCAAGCAGATAATTGTTTCTTTTTTAATGGGGTAGAGAGATTTTAGAAAACTGTTGAATCTTAATGGTTAATTGGAACAAGCTACCCCTTTAAACACCAGAACACCCCAAACTGTATTTTCATCTTCTTCCATATACAGATACATTGCTGGTCTGGCTAGCAGCAATTTAACTTTTTTTAACATATGTTTGCAGCACTTCCATGTCAGTCATCAAAAAATAACCAGGTAGATGTATCAATAATAAACTACGTCCCATGATGTATACCATTTCTATGTTCCTGTTCATTCTGGTAGATGATCTGTTAGTATATATATTCTGGCTAGGTTTAAAGGATGTTTGCCCTTGAACGTTTCAGGCATATCCACAACAAACAGCAAATACAAATAGTTACCCTTCATTTTAAGTCCAAGTAGTTTTTGACGCTCTGGTAACACCCCAGTAAGGCCTTTAAGAGACTGCTTCAGATCCAACACTGTGTCTTCTTCTGATAGAGAGGTTATTGTATACTCCTGTCCACCCCATTTTATTATGAGAGGGAGAGACATCCTGGAAGCATATGTTCAGTATTATTTTCTGAAAAATCTGCTGCAGGAGGAAAATACAATGATCATGTAAGGAGGAAACAGGAGAACTGCTCTTTTCAGGAGACAAACCATACAGTCTATTTAAAGTATTTTTGATCTTTCATTATGTTGTATATCAAAGAGCCATTTGTTTTGCATAAGCAGATAATAAACACTTTGATTAAATGTTGAAACCAATGGAGAAAGAAAAGCACTAAAACTGGGACTCAGAGTTCCACTTCAATGTATTTAGCAATGTCACATTCACCATTTGCTCCAGCATATGCTCATTTGCTGTGTGTTCTGTGCAGGTACAGCCTGTTCACTGCATAACCAGCACCCAAGCAGAGTACTGCAGTACCATAAAAGTAATTTCAAAGCTCAGAAATGTCCTCTGCAATAATTATGCAACCGAACCAGCCATGGCTATCCTCACATGTGTAACAACAAATGGCAAATGTGAAATACGCAAAATATATAAACCCATAAACATAGTTCTGAAGCCAACAGTTCATTTTTAGCACTGGTTTTCTCTGATCACTTTCACTGTGCAATACCTGCAGTAATACACGCCCCAGGTCATGTCTCACTGTAGCAATATCAAAGTAGGAGTTTGAAAACAAAGCCAAAATACACACCTACACAATGCATTACACTGTAAGAACTGCACTTTCATTGCAGTGCTGACAAAACAACCATAATTATACTGTCTTTAATTTACACAGTACCATTTAAAAAAAAAAACAAACTGTATTTAATAGTTTTGTCCTATGTTCAACACAATAGAAAACCAAATTTTCTAGCTTTACGTGGAAGGAAAAAGAACGTGTTTTTTTTTTTTTTTTTCTATTAAAGCTTGGTAAGAGAGAATCAAGGAGATAGAAAGGTACAAAAAGGCTGTTACAGACTGTCAATGGATGCAAAAAAGGCCTCTGCAGCATAATGGTGAGATTGTCCTCAAAAGACTGGTATTCAAAAACAAGAGAGAGCACAATTGCAGAAAAAAAAACCCTGAGGTTATCAGCCTTCACGGAATACATTACACCAAGAAATACAGGTCTGGCAATTCTGAAAATTCTCAGAATCCAAATCCAAAAATCCGATTCCTCTCCCTCTCTAGCATCGCATTCTTAGAAATTACCTGCTCTCCAACAAAATACTTCTCATTCACACAGTACAGCCTATTAGAAATGAACAATAACTCGTGTATTCACAAAGCTCAGATCAGATGAGAAATAGAGGGCTAGATAAAACTTGCTTGCTAAGGACACTACGAGCCACACCTCTACACTATTCCTTCTAAGAGCCTTGAAAACAAATTGAAGAGAGAAACTGGTAACCAAAAAATGAATTTTTTTCTCCCTCTCCCCCCTGCAATATTCCCAACTCAGAAAGGGATGTGGTATTACCCAGTGAAAAAACAGACTTATGAAAACGGGGTCCTAGAAGTACCAAGAAATTCATCTGAGGTTCAGACTCCATAGCATCAAGCAAGTTGATCATCATAAGCTATCCCTGTCCATAATCCCTAGACTAAGTTTACACAAGAAGAGTTTATTATCTGTTTTCTCACCGGTACCACATGCCTCAAATTATTCCACGACAAAATGCACAGGGCAAAAACGGTGAGAAAACTTCAAGTCTGCGTCCAGTGCTAAATTGAAAAGATCATCCCCCCAAGGTGAGCACCTGCCCAACACCTGTCCTTACTCAATTACAGTCCTATTGGGATGAACATTATCAGCAACACCAAGCAGAAATGATACCTTTATTCAATGCCAAAATGCTAAGGGACTAAGTGTGATCACCAGAATCGATGATTAAAGGAAAACAGAACAGAGAAAGACAAGGATTTTCAAAGTTTCTACCATCGGGGCTGGATACAATGCAAAACTGAATCTCGGTTTGGCTTAACTACATCTTCAGAGCCCTTACTACCAAGAACCTGAGGGTTGGAAGGTCACTGGGTCAGCGAGAGTGCTCAAGTTGTGTTATTGTAGTTACATTGTTGCGTTAAGCCACTTTTCTTGGGCTATTTAATAGAGAAACATCCGCAACTTTCAGTTTCATTAAGCAACATCAAACATAACCATAACAACCCCAGACAGAGGACGCGCGATGCTGCAGGCGGGATCGCAGCACTTTCTACCACCCCGCAACAGGTGGAGAGACGAAGCACCGAATCGAAGCTGCTTTGGGTCAGCCACCACCGCAACCGCGTTCCTGGACGGCACCCGCGGATTCACAAACCGAGGTTCGCTGCCCCTGGCCCCGGCTCAGGGCTCCCCCAGCACCGACACGGTGGGAGAAGAGTGGGGAGCCCCACACGCTGCTGCCGGCCAGGGGGAAGTCGCTCCTGCCTCGCAGACGTTATGGGGTTACCGATGCGGCCGAGAAAAGCTCCCGCGCTTGGCCCCCTCTTTCCGCAACCGGCCCTGCTTCACCTCGGCCCAGTAAAGCCCGGCCTCCGCCGCACACGGACGGGCTCGGGACCAGACCCACCTGACCGCCCCAGTGATCGGGGTCTCGGCGGCGCTGCCGCAGCCCCCCGGGTTGCAGTGCCGCTGCCGATCGCTGCCCGCACCCCCGGCAGCTCGATGCGGCCCCTCACGCTGCCAACGGAACCGGCACCGTCCCGCGATCCGCCGCACCGGAAGCGGAATTGGCGCCCACCGGAAGCGGCCAGGAGGGAGGCCCGGATGAGGGCGGCTCTCCCGCTGACCGGGTGGTGAGGAGGGAGGAGAGATCTTGTTGCTGTTGTAGCGGGTGGGCGATGAGGCGAGAGGCGTGTTTCACCTTATATGCCTGCCTGAGGAGAGCTCCTCGGGCTGCTCCTGCTCGGGTCACGCAGGAAATGGTGGGTTTGTGAGGTAAAATCCGCAGTAGCCGCGGAGCGAGAGCTCTCTCCGGGCCTCTGCGCTCCCTTCACGGCCGCTGTGCTGCCGAGCCGGCTGGAGCCCTGTGGAACATGGCCTAGGCTCCGGAGAGGGCTGTGGAGGGAGCAGCTGTCTTTGGCGCTTGCTCCTCCGTGTGTTTTTTCTCGTTACTAACCCTGAAAGGAGATTTCTCTGCAGCCGTGGGCACTGACTCAGTGTGCTCTTACCTCCTAAGTCGACTCTTTATAGGCATGTTGTCTTATCGGGTCTGTTGAATCAAGGGTCACTGCTCAGCTGTGTCGGGATTCGTGGGCTTCAGCTTGAGACAAAAGGGGCTTACAAAATTACAAAATGAAAACATAAACCTTCAGAAATCAATTTTAAGTAATGTTAAATTTGATGGCTTTGTAACAGTAGTAATGGAAAATTACTGAGATGCAGCTAGAGAACATGCTGAGAATC
>JASSUY010028966.1:0-36824 GCA_032466535.1 Forpus xanthops
CTTTCCTTGTATTTCCCTTGTCATTATTATTACTGGTGGTAGCAGTAGTGATTTATGTTATACCTTAGTTACTAAACAGTTCTTATCTCAACCCGTGGGAGTTGCATTCTTTTGATTCTCCTCCCCATCCCCCCGGGACTAGGGAAGAAAAAGAGGGGAGTGAGTGAGAGAGCGACTGCATGAGTTTGAGGGGCTTAAACCACGACACCGTTGGAATTCAAATTAATTTGAAAGACACCAGCTTCAAAGCTGTGAATCCTGACTCTGCCAGCCTGGAGGGCAGTGTTCAGATTTTCTCCTAGGGAATCTGCAAAATGAAGAGAGGAGAACTTTAAATTGCAGTGTTCTATCTTCACCTCCTGTTTGTCTCTTGTTGTTTGGCAGTGACATAAAAAGTGGAAACATCAAAATATGATGCTCTGGGTACTCAGATAAACCTTTTGTAATTCTTATTGTCATATTTTTCTCACATTCACAATGCTAGGTTTTGAACCACATCCAAGTGTTGGCAGATTAGAAGACATACAACTAATGGACCATGAAATTGTTGCAGGTGTAATTAAAAATATGTTAGATCAGTAAAAATAGCTCCATACAATGACTTCTGATACGATGCCTGTCAGCCCACAAAACAGGAAACCTTCCTGCTTCCTTAAAATCTTGCCTCTTCCAGCTTGGAATAAAGAACTCCAGACTTAAAAAACATCTCATCTTCATAATTTCTGCAGCTGGCTATCAAGAGGTTATTTAACAAATATATCCTGCTCCCTTGTGTATACCTCTGAACCGTCTGTAACACACCATAATGTCTACAAATGTGTTTTGTATTTCTAGCTAGAAGTCAAATCCCATGTATAAACCAGTTTGAGCTTTACCAATTAATAGCAAGCTATTTCTTATGGCTTTCCTCTGAGCATCCTGGAGTTTGCTAATGTGGTTTTGTGACTAGCAATGTAGCATCATTTTTCCTGCTAGTTTGAATGTCTGATAACTGTACAAAGAACATTGTCAGTTTGATTTACTAAATATTGCTAGAAAAGGGTTGGATCTGTCACGTAGACCTGCAGCAAGGTCCTTATCTCCTAATATAAAGGAACTGGAAGAAACTTGCAACAAAGTAGTCTTGCTTCTATTTCCCATGAATCTTTCTTTCCACTAATGTTTTGTGCATCAATTTTTATACTTTCATTCTTTTCTGAACTTTCATATCCTTTATCATAAATGCTAACTTCCTTCCAGGTATATTACTCACTCCACCGTCTCTCCAATAGCACCTTTTACCAGTTTTCTAAACTGACTCTGTAATTTCTCTGCCAGATTCCTTTTGCAAGGCATTCTATTGCTGAGATCCAGCAGTTCTGCAGTGGTCTTGTTGGCTTTGTTTTTATTTTATTTTTAATTATTTTTAATCAGTTCTTATGTTTGTTCTGATCAAAGTAGTCCAATGTTATTTCTGAAAGATATTTTTAAAGTAAGTCGGCTCTGGTCTTCTGAACAACATGTTTGTGCCACCACTTATTTTGCAACACATTTGCAAGTAATGAGCTGCTGTTTTGCTAGAATTCTCCTAGGAAATGAGTATTAAATGAACAAAGAACTATTGCTGGAGACACTGTATAAGATGAATATTTCCTACAAATGGATTATGTAAATTTAGGGCTGTTTCATCAATAGGAGTAAAAGGTTGAGTCTGAGTATTTGTATTTTAAGGAAATTATATGAGGAAAAATAGAAAGGTATTTTGTGATTTATTGTGAAAAGACAAATTTTTAGCAGCAGAAGTGTTTGTCATGTGTGCTCTCTCTACCTTATATAAACATCCATGACAACTATGTACATGCTTTTATTATGTTTTCAAAACTACAAATTTCTGTGGAGGTTATTGGTCTGTTCTGCAGGTTTGAACTTCCTGGCATGGATGGTAGGTATTTTGTAACTCACTGCTTTCCCTGTCTGGAGATTTTCAATGCTGTTAATTCCACCTTCTGTCAGGACTCATTTACACCGTGACACCCTTCCCAGACTTGATCTTCACTCTTGCTTTACATTTGATCTGCTTGTGCTGGTCTCATAAGGACCCCTGCTCATTCTGCATGCAGCTCCATGAGCTGAGTGTCACTCCATGGTGCTGTTTGTGGGGAAGACTCCTTTGCTGTGAAGTAGCTACACTGGAGTAGGAGACATCACACTATCATACCCCTGTGGCTGCCAATGCAGTTTTTAAACTTTACTGAGGACTTCAGTGGGTTTGGGGGTGTGTGTCTTACTCAGTATTTGCGCACCACCAAAAAACAGACTCTTTAGAAAATAGTTCTGGAAGAGATTTCAAGTACTAACCAAACCATCCAACCCATGAAGAGGGATGTATAAGTCTACATAATTTCTGGAAGAGGCATATTTAACTTTTCCTTAAGATTTTCTTTTAGAATTCATATTCAAGTGATGTGATAAGCACAGACAAAGGAATGCAGATTCATCTAGCTTTCTGATAGCCTCCAGCAGTGATATTTACTGTCGTCTGAAACTTTGTCCTCATACACTAGAGATAAGCATCAGTGTTTACTCTACCTGAGCAATTTTTCCTTTATAATTTCAACTACAATTCCAGCCATAACACCTTCCCTTTCTTTTGGTATAAATAATGCACAGCTACATCTCACTTAAAGCCTAATTTTCAAAATGTTATTAAGTCCAAAACCTATCCAAATGAAACAGCAATATTAGTCTCCTGTATCAGCCATGGGTGCTTTAATTTCATGAAATGCAATGATGGCATAGAGGGAATAAAAATATGCCATGACCAAGATTGGTCAAGAATCCAAGGAAAGGGACAGAAACTGGACTTTATGCCATGCTAGACTCATTCATGGTCACATGAATAACTAACTGGAATATTCAGTATTACCTTGTCTCACTTGCTGTAATGAAACCTTAGCTTTAACTGACCTTATGCTGATATCACATATTTCATCCTTTAGCAGCAGTTCTACTGCTCAGGGAAACCTCTTTTTCTTTTCTTTTTTTTTTTTTTTTTTTTTTTTGTTAAATTCAAGGCCTGGATTTCTTGAGGAACCACAAAAAGTTCCCCCCGCTTCTCCCGAGCAGTAACCATTTGGCTTTTCTGATCTCCTCTTTGGCTGCATCGATCCTTGCTTTTGCCAACTTCCTCTGCTGTTCTCTGGTCTCAAGTCATCAGACACATTCAGTGTTACTAGGTGAGTACTTCTAATCGGGAAATCCTTGAAAATCATTATTTATATGCACCTCTTGGACCATGTCCCATTGTACAAACAATCCTGGAATCTGACAATGTATGTATGAAAAATTGCAAAGTAAATCTGAAGACTTCATTTCAAAGAGTCTTTCTGCTTGCCTCTTTGTGGCACTCAATCAGCAAATACCTCCACTACTACTGTGCTATAAAACCTGCTTTGTACTGCCTATGCTGTAGGTCAAAAAGGACTGGAAAGGATCCAAAGGAACCTAGCAATTTCTAGGGAGAATTTAATGACATATCTGAAGAAAAGTTATTAACTGATGTGCAGAAATACCCGCTCTCAGTTTCAGCTTTTCCACCAAAAACTGCTTTTGTCAGGGTTTTGTATTTATTATTTTTGAGAGGTTAAAAAGTTTTTTATTAGGATGTTTCACTTTGAGACTTCATCACTAGGATGAGACCTTTGAGGTATTGCACTGAGATATCGATCAGACTCTTATTAAAATTCCATGTTATTTTCATCATCTGCAAGAGAATTTGTGCTGAAAGGAAAGATAAAATGAAAAATGAACTTGATCCAGTAATGAGCTGTGTGTGTTCTGCATTGAAATGGAAGCAGTCCTAGTCTGGCTTCCAAAATGGTTCTGATACCAGCATTAGACTGGTACCAGATCAGGTCATGTCTTTGGGATAGCACATTTCACCAGGCAGCAGGACCTCATTGCTTGATAAAAGGAAATAAATATTAAATTGTTAAAATATAAAAGTTAAATAATTATATATAAACATGTCAGTCTTGAGAAGTGGGCTCATATGAACCTTGTGAAGTTCAACAAGACCAACGTGCAAGGCCCTGCATCAGGCTGGGTGATGAAGGGATTGAGAGCACCCCTGTGGAAAAGGATTTGGGGGTCATGGTGAATGAAATACTGTATGTGAGTGGGCCATGAGGGGGCATGAAGGTGATCAGGGCGCTGGAACACCACTTCTATGGACACAGATTGTTTAACCTAGGCAAGAGAAGACCTTGTCTGTGGAGGCCTTATTACTGCTTTTCAGTACTTAAAGGGAACTTATAAAAAAAGATGGGAACAAACATTTTAATAGGGCCTGTTATAATAGGACAGAGTAATGATTTTAAACTCAAAGAGGGGAAGTCCAGACTAGATATAATGAAGAAATTTTTTATTATGAGGATGGTAAAACACTGGAAGAGAGGTGGTAGAAATCCCATTCCTAGAAATATTCAAAGCCAGGCTGGACAGGCCTCTGACCAACCTGTTCTAGTTGAAGATTTCCTTGCTCGTGACAGGGAGCTGACACTAGATGTTTATTTAAATGTCCTTTACAAGGCAAATCATTCTATGATTCTATAATTTGAAAAGCATTATTAGAATCTCAAGATTGGACAAACTCAAAGAGATTCAAACTGTTATTTTCACGACTATGTTATACTGCTCCTCACTTTGAAATTTCACTACCTATTGTTTCATTTTTTTTATTGTACAAGTGGTATACCTACTCAGTAGCTCCAGCTAGTTGCTTACTTATACCAATTCTCTATGAATTTAATGAAAGTTTAAGCATTAAGCACATCAGAGAATTATTCTTGCAAATTCAATACAGCTGCTGTATACTTTCTCTTTGATATTCTGAAACCAACACCATTTATCATTTTTAGTGGCTTATTATTTTGGAAGCCCTACATTTTTCATTAATCAGTGTTAGAGCAAGACGCTAATCATAAAAGCCTCTAAGACTAATATAAGAAAAATGGAAATAAGCATCTCTGTGATAAAGACCTCAAAATGTCTTGGAATGAAAATCAACATAAGAAGAATCTGCATAACCTCCTACAAGCATCATCCAGGCAGAGAAAAACAATTGTTCTCACATTCTCTGACACGGTGAGTTTTAAAACAGTTGAGACTACAGGATAGCTGGACATTAAAAAAACATGCTTCCAAAGTCTACAAATAATCGTGTTTATTTTACATGTTTATTTTTTTTATTTAATTGCTTGCTATGCAATTAAATAAAAAGACCATTACCTTCATTAGAAGGCAGAAGATGTGAAATTTTAATTAAGAAGGAAAATTGCTATGTATATTAGAGGAAAACCTGTTGATAAACCACTGCCAGCTGTACTGTAAAAATTGAACCAGGCCATACTCCAGACACAGGCAGTAGAAATCTTCTCAAGCAGCCATCAGACGGTGTTAGACAATAGCAGATATGACACCTCCTTAAACCTGTCCTCATTTGTCACTACTCTTGTGGGCAGTCTGATGCTCAGATTCATTTAATATGCATTTATACATTCAGTATTTAAATTAGTATTTTGACCACAGGGACAGATATTTCCTTAAGCTATTTAGATACAAGAGGTCTGATGTGGAATTGTCTGTTAGTTTCCATGGGCTATAGATCATGTCTTACTCTTAGTTTACTGGTATACTGGCTATCATCTCAGCTGTTTATTGTTCTCTTAGTCTGATGACAGAAAATGCTTCATACTAAAATTTGGTATAAACATATTAAATAAGAGGCTGTAATGAGTTAGTTTATTTTGCTTGGGTGCTGGAATGTTATAGCTTGTGTATCATTATATCTGTATGAGAATTAGCTAAGTCACTAGGTTAATTGTTACCCCCAGGTGATCAGTTCATACACCCATCCATGCTGTGTGTAAATAAAGGAACGAACAAAGCATTACATTTTGTTTTGCAAAAATGTGTACGACATTAAATGGCCTTTTATGAAGGGAAGGCAAAAAGCTGTCTGCCTGGATAACCTTTCAGAGTTTCTGAGCTTTGGCAATTTCCTCCGGGAATTTCCATTATCTGCATAAGCCTAATTTTTCATTCTTAGTCCTGAAATTCCTAGAACCTGGTGCTTTTCCTTCCCTGGATCTCAAACCCCACATTGGTTCTTTAATTTCACAGTATTCAATGGGGCTTTGGAGCATGTGTCTACCTTGCTCTTCAGAGTGACTTTGACTCTTTGCTTGGGTCACAAGTTCACCTACTATCCAGACCTTGCACTTGAAGGATCTTTGGCTACTCCAGTTCCTCAGTGTATCACACACCAGCTTTGGCTCTACCTCAGCTCCAACCTAGCCAGGACCATGGCTGGGCACCACTGCTGTGCTCCAGTTAAAATTCTGAAGATAGTGATTGACCATGGAACCAACCTTGCACTAAAAGGTATTGGGTGCTGCCACATTGCATCTAACAGCTGCAGAAGATGGTGTGCCTCAGAGATTTCTAAATCCTGCCTTTCAGTTGAAATCATTCCCTGAACGTAACAGGGAATTTGAAGTCCAATATACCAGTGTGAATGAAACTGGTGTGCAAGAAGGCTTTTCAGCTTTCATAGACATGTCAAAAAAAATGGAAGAGTAACTATAAGGAACTGTTGAAATTAAAGTAAAAATATCTCTCAAACATATTTTGAGCCACACAAATAAATTTGACTTTATGGTTAAAAAAAAACAAAACAAACTATTTTTAGCTAAAGGCATTTTTTAAAATAATTATTAGGCTCTGCCTTAATAGCTCAATTGTATTAAAAAAATAACAAAAAAAACAACCAAACAAAACCATAGATCCTTCCAGCACAAACAACAATAATTCTTGGTCAGAAAAGTTTGGTTTGCAGTCTTGGATTCATGAAGGGGTGGACAGAAGAGCAGCATTTACAATAATGGAAATGTAAAATAATCATTCCTTGGCTAGAGTTATTATTGTAGCTTCAGCTATCTAGCCATGTAGACAGAGATAGCAAGGGTAAAAACAGCAGTCTCCTCAGGATTTTCTGAAAATGTTATGTAGAGGATTCTACAATTAGCTGTATCCAGGCATTCATCTGGATCCTTACCCAGGCTCACAAAATTCCAAGTTGATAAAATTGCTTGTACATTATTAATGATTCAGCCCTAAGATGCAATCTCAGCATGCAGCGTAAGTGAAGAATAGCTGGGTTTGTGATGTGACTGGACAAAGTCCAAAGAAAACTGCTGTTCCTCAGGAGCCAGTGGCTGGCATTCAGTGTACTCTGGGACTCTGTTACACAAATAATACTCCAGTGAAGCAGTAGGTAAAGCACTACTGCTGGAGACAGCCGTTTCTG
This sequence comes from Forpus xanthops, assembly GCA_032466535.1. Lineage (NCBI taxonomy): Eukaryota > Metazoa > Chordata > Aves > Psittaciformes > Psittacidae > Forpus > Forpus xanthops. The sequence goes on from JASSUY010028966.1 coordinate 7,349, forward strand.
AATGCATACTGAACTCTGGGACCCAGAGTGTGCTAATTGAAAATCCCATAGCAGTCTTGGTGACAGCAGATGTTTATTTCCACATTCTGGCTATCCAACATTGACTTTCATGTCTTTTTTCTCAAAAGGTTGGATCAACTGCTCTTTTGACTTGCTCATTAAACTGAGGATAAAACTTATTGCAGTACTAGTGTTCTGTTCTATTTTTAAGTGACAAATTATGAGAAGGCTTTAATGTAAGAATAGGGGAATTACCACTAGAGAAAAACAGAGTCCTTCAAAGAAGGAACAGGATCTTTGCTTTAGTTTCAGCCAGGCCACTAACTCAGTAAGTGATTAACACTGTTATTGCTTTACACCATTGCACAGGAATCAGTTACATACCTGGGCAAACAGCTGGAAACCGCGGGGCAAGGGGGAAGAGTAACAGCAGAGAAAGGACCAGAAAGAGCGTTGGGATGTTCAAAAGGAGAGGTAGTGTTACAGGGAAGGGTAGCTGAGTGGAGCTGAAAGGCCCAGGAAGTGCAAGCTGAACTGTTTGGGAGAGACGAGAACTGGAATAATAGGTGGGAGGAAAGAGAGGGAATTTGTACAGGAACAGGTTGAAAGGACAATAGAAGAGATTTCTGCTGGTTGCAGGCTGGAGGGAAGCCTGTGCTCATTAATGAACATAGTCTCCCAGAGTCTGGAGAGGGTACTGTAGCTCCACAGATTCTCCTATGGCCTGTGTTGTGTTTTGGGTTTTGGTTTGTGTTTTTTTTTTTTTTTCCTGTTTTTTTGTTTGTTAGTGTTTGTTGGTTTTGTTTGCTTTTCTTTGTTTTCCATGTTTTTTAAAGGAAAGTAGAAGCACACACATGTAAACACACAAAAAAATCTAAAGTCACCATAAAAGGTTACCAAGATTAAGTGCTCAGAATTTAGGAAATGCCTTTTTGGGTGTCTCTACAATGATCCCAAGGTGCACATGAGATATGATTACAGGGGATTGGTAATTTTCCAGTATATAATTAATGAGATAACATCAGAAACTGCTGATCCTTCAGAACTGAAATGGTCTGTAAAGCTCTTTCAGACTGAATGGAATTAAGGCAAAATGCAATCAGGAAAGTTTTCAGGCTTATAAGAGCCTGGGATCCAACATCCGAAAAAAACCTGTGACTGGGCTGCTGTGCGCCTTATCTCAGTGCCTGCATGCCCAGGTCTCCTCATGTCTGTCTTTCCCTCATTTCATTATGCCAGATTCCAGGGGTCCCTTCTTCAAGGCACCCTGAGCCCCCACCTGTAGAAGCTTTAGTTTAAACGGGAAGGTGTAGGAGTATCTGCTGTATAAACAAGAGTCTAGCAGCTCCTAGTGGTGAGGCTTCCAGGGGTTACCTTGGGATCACTTGGGAACAATGTATTTCTAAATCTCTTTAAAGCTTTGCATACATGCTTTCCTTTTCTTTCAGATTTCATTCATTGGAGTTTTGGAAATTCAGATATTTTATAAAGGAGCAGTTACTTTGTTATTTTAAAATCTGACCATCTCCAACTATGACAGTCTCAGATTACATTGTCCTTCACTACTTCTTCACCCTTATTCAGTGCACAGGATAGATGGTAGCTACTTAATGAAATAGTACTTGATATTTGTTTCATGTTTAGCCATTTAGTTTATGACCCCTTGGGTATTTACTTCATACTATTGTGAAGAGAGAATTTGTATGCTCAGCGAATTGTCATCAATGAATCCAAATGTTTCACAGATACTAAAGAGTGATATTTTTCTATTATCATTATCTAACCATTGAACAGTTGATACAAAAATGGCAATTTCTTGTCTTCACATGTTTGGCTTTCTAATACTTACTTTTTAATATATCTAGCATATGAGTTTCAGAATCCAAGTGTAGAATAGATGTATTCTTCATGCTTTGCAAAATGTAACTAAAGAAAGACATGCAGCCCAAAATACTAAATAGATGATAACACTACCCAAAATTTTTGATAAGGTTTCTACTACATAAATATTGATCAAATACTGCTATAAAGCTGAATATTTTCAATCAAAGAGTAAACACAAGCGCTAACAGGGACCAGAACAAATATATACATTGTACAAAAAAGTCCCCTAAAAGATCTTATAAAAAATACTTGCGAATTTTCTTTTTCTCCTTTTTGTCCCCTTTTCTGTACTGTAGAAAATAAACAGGTGTTAAGATACAGGCAGGCCAGGCCATAACTCAGAAGCTGATATGGCTCTGAAGAGATTGATTTACGTCTCTGCATGTAGGTGTACTGATAGGCTCTGTAGCTTGGAAGGCAGGTGATTGCCCTTGAAGGAACTTTCTACACAGCAGTGCAATGGAAATGAGACACATTGAAAGACTTCTCTAAAGAGTCTGGAGAAAACAATCACTGACTGAAAGACTTATTTTTTTTCCCCAGACTCTCTAAAGGGATGACAAAAGAATGTTTGAATTTCCACAGGGAAAAAAAGCACTCAAAAATATAAAAAGATACATCATAGAATCATAGAACCATAAAATCATAGAATCGTAGAATTATAGAATGGTTCGTGTTGGAAGGGACCTTAAAGATCATCTAGTTCCAGCCCTTCTAACACAGCCAGGGACAGCTTCCACTAGACCAGGTTGCTCAAAGCTCTGTCCAAACTGACTTTGGCATCCTTCAAGTAAGACAAAATTAGAAATAAAAGTTCCTTTCATTCTTCCATTAGGCTTAAATTCCAAATTTGGCAAGGTAAGGGGGAAAGTGAAGATATTAAATCACTATGAAACAGTCTGGGATGCTAAAGGTAGAATTAAGCTGCTTCTCACTGGTGCTTTAATCAACTTTTGAGAAACCAATGTTCATCTTTGTAGACACAAATTGCCAAGTTTCAAACTTTTATTTCCAGTGGGATGCTGTTCAGCTATGTGCGTATAACAGATGGGGCAACTGTGCCTGTAGATACTGAAGTTGTGGACCTAACCCTCACTGTCTTGATTCTCAGATACAGTGAAATCTGCTGTCATTAGGTCTTTATTTCAGAACCTCTGAACTTCATCATCCCTCTGTGCAGTCATCAGTTTGTGTCTTCGAAAACTTTTTAGTAGCCTTTTTGTTATGAGTTAAGGTTGGAAAGAATATCTGCCCATAAAAATCCAGACCCTCTCCTCTTGCAACCACCAGATGGTTCCTGTACGTCTTTTCCAGTATGATTATTTTCTGGCTTTCATTTTTTTGGTTGCTTTCTAGATTATGGTGCAACCTTTAGACAAAACTCACAATGCTTCAGAGTGGTATTCCCATTTGTTAGCAGGTTTTAGAATATTACACAAATTTATTTCTTAATACAGACTTGCATACATGTACATATACTTACCACAGCATATAAATGAGTTAACTGAAAGCATCTTCCCTGAGTCAAAACCCATCTCTATGTAATATTAGCTCACATTTTCTCCTCTTTATTAGCATTTGTCTTCACTGAAATTTATTGTTATTGTTTTCTATTTCCTTAGCTGTATTAAATCCTTCTGATTTTCTTAATTCTTTCTGTTAGATCTGCCAAGTTACACTCAGCCTAAATAATTTTTCATTCTCTGTATCACTTCCACCTCTTTATTAACCTGCTCTTTCAGGTCAGCAGTAAACATTTACCACCACGATTCCTCCAAGAGCAGGGGAGCATCTGCATTTTAACCTACTTCTCTTGCTTTCTCCTGACCTGCTATTGATCTTTTTTGTGTCACCTAGCATCTGCAGCATCTTTCCTGCTACCTCCCAAGCAGCATGCTCATTAGACTCTGTAGGGTATTGAACATGCAATGTGATTTGCAGCATATAACCCCAGAGACCGTGACATTCAAATTTGGTAACAGCAGGTCTCTGAGGCCCATATGTTTCTGAATTTAAGAGAAGATATGATGGGAACATACACAGTGTAAGAAGAGGTGTTACACAGCCCTTCTACAAAAGCAAATAAACAAACACACAGAGAAACCACCCCAGTTCCTGAGTGACATGTAGAAAGATTTAGTGGCTCTCTTTAAGCCAAGCAGCTTTCAGCTTCAGGAGCTCATTAAAATCGAGGAACTGCAGAAGTGAGTAGTGATAGAGGTGAGCACAACAAGGAGTGAGAGCCTGGAGAAATGAGCTCACAGGTGGGTGAAATATGGGCTATTAATAAGCCTGTGAGAGAGAGGTATATGACCTTTGAAATACACCCTTGTAGGAAAAAGAAGAGGCAGGGTTGGTATAAATACATATAATACTTAAATATTTTGTTAGTATTAAATTTTGATTTCTGCATCAGGTTTACTGTTAACATTAAGCAAACAGCTTACTGTTTAGAATACTTCTTTTGACAATAGAAGGTCTGCCTTAAAGATTTGGGGTTTTTTTGGGTTTTGTTTTTTTTCTACAAAATATCTGCACTTTGAATTAATGAGGAATTTAAATTTCTGACAATTAACTTAATTGAAGTAAAAACCTGAGAAGATCCTATGAGGAGAGAAGTTCCCTGGTGAGCCTTGTGAAACACAGGTGGGTTTAAAAGACAGGATTAGAAAGAAGTATTCAAAATATCCAGGAAATGTGACTGCCAGAGCAACCTCTGTAACCCAGCAGGACAAAGTTCTGCATAGGCTACAGCTCATTTTATAAAGTGCTGTAAATCTTTGAAACCTGTTCAAAGTAACCACAGATCACATTGGGCTTATCAAAACTAAAGATGTCTTTGTTAGAAGGAAACAGTAGGTCCTTCCTTGGAAGGCTGAAAGGGAGCTCATACCTGTGATAGCAACAGTAGTGCTGAAAAATGCTACGTCTGTAAGATTTGCAGATGTAAATATCCTGGCAATTTGTTTTTTCCACCCACTCTCCCTAAAGGTGACATTACAAAGAAGTAGACTAAGGAGCTGGGAAGGAAATGGGAAGGAAAATTTTCAAAAGGATTTCAGCTCAGATGAGCAATAAGGAAATGAAAAAAGCAAATGGTTGGAGGTTAAACGGAGTCAAAATAGGCTTGGGAGGTACAAGAGAGTGCTTGTCCCATATGTAGTTACTGGAATGCAAAACCCATGGGCTTCGTCGATGCAGGTGTACAGCCAGCCATTGCAGAAGTGACTAGAAAAATCCAGAAAATCAGGTGTCTAAAAGCAGTGTATAGGCACCAGGGGCTGGGTAAGGATGCAATGCCCTCGTGTTGTTGACTTGTGATGACAGCTCTGCTGGGCTGATAAAACTAACTGGATTAAAATGTCTACCCACAAAGTGTGGGCAGCAGAGACTGAGCAGCATTGAGGAGGCAAACAATGGTTTTGTTTCTCTCAGTATATTAATTCTTTTATCCACTATTTGGGCTATAGAATAAGGCTTTTGTTGAAATGAAATTCAGCTTTTCAACACTTCCATTTTCTAGTGAGTTAGTGGAACACGTATCTTTCTGTTGTGTCTTCACAGGTGTTTTCAGTATTTGATTTATGGAAGTACTCTTCCTCACTGCAGAGGGAAAACAAAGCATTTGTGAATTGTTGGCTTGATTTTATCTCTAAAAACAGTTGAGAATGCTATTCCAACCAGGCTCATCAAGAACTTGGGTAGCAAGAAGTAAGATTTTCTGCAGCTAACCTTTGGCAGAAAATTAAATTAACATTGGCGGTTAACACTTAAAAGGTGAACTGGGCTGACACTGGAGAATGCAGCAATTTCTCCTCACCTTTATTGATTTATTTACCAAGGGGTAAAACTTCACTGAAATGTGAGAGCCAGGCCTCTGCTTTGGCTGATGTGGTGTTGCAGATGGATTGGCACATACAGCTACGACTACAGTAGTTTTACAATGCAAAATGAAACTTTATTGGACATGGAGGTTCGGAAATAAATGCTTCAACTATGAAAGCCTAGTTGTGTCAGCCTGAGGTAGCTGATTATTAAAATATGCACAACTGTAAGCAGAAGACCACAGGATCTCTAAGGGTTCAGAGCAATTGAGTATGAAGTATGAAAGGGAGCACTTTCAGGCAGGGGACAGAATGCAAGTTAGTGTAATAAGAAGCTGAGGCAAGGTGAAACAAATTCATTACTTCCATAAGAGCTGGGGGCGTGGTAGGTCCACATAGTTCCTATACACCCCAGTTCTGAGATACAAAAAAGTAGTTTAGGCCTAAAACTGTACTTACCCAACATTGTCAAGCATACACTTAATAGGGAAGTTAATCTACCTGGCAGAGCATAAGAGTGATAAGGACCGTGACTTCTCATGCTCATAGTGTATGTTAATCACCTTGCTGTTTTAGTAATTAGGAAACAGTGCTGTACAAGTGGATTAGATTTGCTGGGATTGGTGAGGTTTTGCTTTCTGCTTTCTATTATGCATCTTGTGCCTCAAGGGTACCAGATACAGGGCACAAAAGCGGCTGCGGCACAGAATAAGGCCAATGTTTCACAGAGCTGGTAATTTATATTCTGGCTTTGAACAAATTTAAGAGTACGCTCACTGACGGTAGATGCTTCAGTATTCCTGTGGCTGATGAAATAATCTGTTTAAAAAAAGGGAGCTCATTTCTCCAAAACAGAGAAGGGAAAAAAAAAACCAAACAAAAACCAACTCATGATCATCTTCAACTCCCAAGTATGATGTCATTCAAGCTGATTAATACAAGCATTATAGTTCACTGCACAGAGTTTTGACATCCAGGCAAACTGCCTTCTTGTTTTGCTGTTGGTTTGCTATTTTGTCTTATTTATTTTAACCTGACACCTAGGCTAATAGACAGATGCTCAAATGTCAGTGCTAGCAAACTGTTGATCTGAAAAGTCACTGTGACTTAATAACAGATTTCTTTATTTTGAATACACAAATGCAGACTCTGTTGATGTGTCTGGAACAAGTGTTGTGAATATGCATGAATGATTATATTTTGGAGTCATCTTCTCTAAATACAAACCTACAGGTGAACTCTTTACAAAGTCTTTTTGTTTTCTATAGAGATTTAGTACAAAAAGCTCTGAGAACTGCTGCTCTAGAAAAATCCTGATACACAAAGGCACTTGTTTTAATCTCTACATGAATCTGTGTACATTGTTAAGACTTTTCTAAAGGGTCTTGTGTCTAACCATCATGTCATCTTTTGTCCTCTATAAACTCTGCATCCCTTCTGTTTCCTCTCCTTTGTCTTGTGGGCCCTGAAGTAATGGCCGCTTTCAGAAAAGAAGCAACAATAATGGAGCACAATTTGGGGAACTATAATTCCTGTCTATATCTCGTCCTATAACTTTCATGTGTGCCACAGCCTGCCCTAAAGTTAATATCCCCTGTAATATATTTCTAAAATGCTAGATTGGGAGATTTTTTTTTGTGTAGGGCACAGTGTGATCAGTCTGGACCACCTCCAAAAGAACTGCTTTTTCTCAGTGTGAGAGGTTCTCTATTTCAGAGACAAGGTAGAGTAGCTAAACTTAATAGGTTTGGCTTATTCCACAAAAATATGAGTAGACAATAGGTAGAAACTGATATATTTCCTGAAAACATTTCATGTACCATTGTCTATGAAAAATATTGTAAATAGTTTATTTTTCAGCTCAAGCGTAGGAATGAAAAGCTGTCCAGAAAACCCATGAAAAAATTACAAACTGAGAAAAAATAAAAGCTATCAGAGGATATTTGTTGCCAATGGATATGAAATATCACATCAGTTCACATCAGAAATGCTAACCTTTCTCAGTATCAGAGAAATAAGAAAAAATATCATGAAGGCTGCTTCAGATCTTAGCAAGCAAAATTTTGTACCTTGCCTCATCTTACCGTGCCACTGAAGTTTAAAGACAGTGAAGGGAACAGGAAATGAGAAAGAATTATTTAAACTTTAGCCCTTTTATTTTTCTATTTTTTTTTAATTATTTTTTTTTTATTAATAACAGGATGTGAGGAAAAGAAGTGTTGAAGAGGATAAAGCACCTGTTTTGGCCACCTAAATCTGTAAGGAAATCTACTTATAAGAGGTTATACCAACATCTTGAAGCATCACCTATTGGCTGTGTAATTGACAGAGGCTTCAACAACTGGATCTTGAAATAGGTTCACCCACACTTCCACTCCAATATTTTTCTTGTAAAAATTCACATCTCACACTGGGATTGTATTGCAACAGCTGAGTATAACATCATGGACTTCAAATAATAAGTCAGTTAAATGCCTTATGTCCAATTCCTTTATTTATTAGTTCCATTATCTGCAGTATAGAAGTAATGTATATTTTGCTTAGTAATATTTGCCAGGTTGGACAGAGCCATGGGCAACATAGTCTAGTGTGAGGTGTCCCTGCTGAAGGCAGGGGGGTTGGAACTTGATGATCTTAACCTCCTTTCCAACCCTAACTATTCTATGATTCTATGATCAGGATGTGTGCAGTTATACTGGGCTTATACAGCAGTTTTGGTAGCAGGGAGGCTGTAGGGGTGGCTTTGTGAGAAGATGCCAAAAGCTGTCCCCATGTCAGAACATGCCACTGGCCAAAGGTGAGCCCATCAGTGACTTTGGTAGTGCCTCTATGTTAACATATTGAGAAGGGGAAAAAAAACTGCTTCACAACAGCAGCCAGGAAAGGAGTGAGAATATGTGAGAGAAATAGTCCTGCAGACACCAGGTGAGTGAAGAAAGTGAGGAGGTATTCCAGGCACTGGAGCAGAAATTCCCCTGCAGCCCATGGTGCAGCCCATGGTGAGGCAGCAGTCCCTTGCAGCTCATGGAGGTGCAGGATGGAACATATCTTCACCTGCTGGTTGGGGAGAACCTCACACAGAAGCAGGGGGATGCCTGAAGGAGGCTGTAATCCTGTGGGAAGCCCATACTGGAGCAGGTTCCTGGCACCACCTATGAACCCATGGACAGAGGAGCCCTTGCTGGAGCAGTTTTGCTGCCGGACCTGTGACCCTGCTGGGGATCAACAGTGAAACAGCCTGTTCCTGAAGGGCTACACCCTGTTCCTGAAGGGCTACACCCTGTGGAAGGGACACATGCTGGAGCAGTGCATGAAGAATGTAGCTGTGGAAAAGACACACACTGAAGAAGGTCACGAAGGACTGTATCTCGTGGGAGAGACAGCATGCTGGAGGAGGGATAGAGTGTAAAAAGGAAGAAGCAGCAGAGATGAGGCATTGTCTGCACATTCACTCACCCTTTCTCCCTGCACTGCTATGGGGAGGAAGGAGGTAGAAGAGCTGCAAATGAAGTTGAGCCTGTGAAGAAGAGAGGGATGAGGAGAAGGTATTTCTAGATTTGTTATTATTTCTGATTTTTCTACTCTAAAATTAGTTAGTTGAATTAAATTCTCTAAGGTAAGTCTGTTTTGCCTGTGGTGGCAATTGGTGAGTGATCTCCTTGTCTGGACATAGAGGCTTTTTCTTGTGCTTTCCTCTCCCCTGTACTGTTGAGAAGTGATAGAAGGCAGCTGGGCCAGCCAGGTCAACCCTCAGCAGCAGTTTAGGTTCTTTATAATCCAGAGCATTGTCTTTCTTGTACTTAATGGTGGGAGGAGCTCTACACTAAGCAAAACTTAGCAATATAGTGCTGAAGATGTCTAGGTTGGTACAGAATGCACTGTACTGTCACTCTCTGATGAAGAGTTTGCTAGACATAGTTTTACTGTTGTAAAATAAATGGAATTTAGAACATATTACTCAGTTATACCTCAGTGAAACTATCTGCTTCATTGCTTCCTGGATTAATATATTTTCTCTGTGGTTGTTTCCAGACACCTGATTCTGACTAAGAGGCTGTTGTATTACATTGTGTTATGCAGGGTGACATTTCCTACTGAGAGGAGATGACATTTAAGATCCCAGTCCTGCAGAAATTTACACTTCTGCTTGTTATTTAGACCACTTAAGTGAGACTAACTTCATAAAGTTAAAAAGGTGGAGAAGTCCCTGAGGACCATAATGTACTTCAGTAATTATTGAATAAAAGTTCAAAATGCACACCAGACAGTAAACTGGAGCAACAGATTGCTGGTAGTGGTAAAATTGTGGTGTGCCTGACTAATCAGAAAGTTTTAGAAACCCATGCTTCCAACAACTGCTGACATTGAGAGAAAGGACTCAAGTGGTAGGGTGGTAAACTGGTTGTAAATGTAACATGGCAGTACTTGAGAATCACTGATGAGCGGAATTCTAATGCAAATGTCTAGAATTATCAGAATTGTCTGATGCTGCTCGTACCTTGGGAACAATATGGATTTTCACAACAATCCTCTTTCTGCACCATCATTTTGTCATGGATTTTCCATAATTAGGAAAAACACTGCTGCAGAAAAAAATTTAAAGGTATTTTAAATTACATGGCATACACTGTTATCTTACGCCTCTGTCAGGCTCACTCATCATTTTAATTGATCATATCAGACATAAGGAAGAGAAACTTTATCTGCTAATACATTTTGATAATCTAAAATATGGTTTTTTTTATCGATCTACTGAGCCTGGAAAGCAGGAGATTTTTCACATTTGCAAGCGTTTGGTACATCTGTGATTAGTCCTGATAGTTCACTATATACTGGATGTGAAATCTGTCATCCATCCAGTTGTTTCCTGTTGCCTATGTTGCAATGTCTATTATTAATCTGCAATTGAGGGAGTTACTGAGAGGGGTTGGTTAGTAGTTCCAAAAACAGATAATGGTTGGAAAAATGCCATCACAGTTCTTTTGTCTTCTCTGTCCTAGATTAAGAGGCTGAAACAAATGTTTGAATCTTTATTTCTCCCTGAGGTGTCTTCTGAACTGTAAAATTGATGAAACTACCACCTCAGTATGTTAAACCAGACATGGCTCTGGTGTGCCTGAGGTTATCTCATCTTACAGTTAATATCAGGGTTAGTCATAAATGTGACTGCAAGTCAGCTTTTTCCTATTGTTTAGATGGAGGTGAGGATCTAGCTCCCAGTGTGTAGAGGTCATGGCAGGAAGTTACACCAATTGCCTTCAATCTGAATATAATGGAGATGGTGACATCCATCCTAAATCTAGAAGATATCCTAGCCAGATATGGCAGAAAGGCCATATGACCGTATCAAAGCTGTTGAAGTTCCACTTCCTCTGTTCAAACCTCTTCAGTTCTTCCAATGAATATGCTGAAACAACACTTTACAGAGCTGTCGTTGCCAAGTGTGGACATTAGGTATTTCAAAAAGCATGAAGCAGCTGAATATATTTCCAGAATCAATAACTATTCCTTAAAATGTATTTTTACAGCCAGTTCCAGGACCTCCACCATTGAGGAGGCAAACATCAGCCAGGTAAATATGCAATTCTCTCATAAACACTACTTAGAAGAAGGAACTTTGCGACCATGAATGGAGGAATATTTTGGCCTGTCTGATCATGCAGATAGAGGTTCAGATTAATTATAAAATCACTGTAGGGCAGTTGACAGATATATGAGGCTTTCACTTGCCATTTCCATTGATTTAGTGTGTACATGAAAGCTAACATACTGATTTATGTGGAACAATACCTGAGACTTCTGCAAGCAAAAAAAAGCAAATGGCTCTCTATTAATAATATTGCTGTTAATCTATTCTATCTCTATTGGCCATTATGTGCACCAAAAATGCTACTTGATATTTGTTTATGTAAATACAATTAATGCAAGATCAACTTAAATAATTTGGAAAAAGACTTAACTATAATGTCATGGTGTCCCTGTTTTGTATTACTCACATCCATTATTGGGTGTTTAGTTTTGATTATTTTGCGTATATTGAATAGAGAACTGGATCAGAACATCTGAGTCATTGAGTTCCCAGCAGCAATTGCAGGTAGTTGCATGAGAACTGTAGTCCAGAATAGATTCAGAAACATTCATTCCAATGTCACAGACTTGTCTCCACATGCTATAAGAGATACCTGGAAAACTTAAAATTAAGGAGTATTTCTGGGATGTTAGGGTCACAACCATGATAAGTAGAAAAGTGAACATGTACTGCTGTGTTACTGAAAAATGGGAACCGAGGGAGGTGAGAGAAGGCTGCAAGGAATCTGCTTGCAATCCAAATGTGTTTGTGAGAGGAAAAAATAATTTATCTTACATCACTATTCATTATATTAAATAAATCTTTGTTGAATTGTCCTCCAAGAACTTTTCCTTAAAGAGTCAGCAACTTTCCATATTTTGGAAATGCCTCTTAAAGTTATGTGCTTTTGTAGAAAGGATTATTGGACAGAGAAATCTAAGGGAGTAACAGCCAAGCTTGTTCTCTGAACAGCTAAGCTCATTCTCGGTCATGCTTCCTGGATTCGACTATTGGCCCCTCAATATCCAATATTTCTGTTAATTGATGAGCATTCTGCAAGAAATTGCTACTAATTACCTATCCTTTTCATTCTAGGATGTGTATCAGGATATAAAGAAAACACATTTCATTTGCTGTATTCTGACTTCATCTTTACCAGTGCATGCTGACATTTTCATCTCTCAAATCCCCTGAATGTTTTTAATATGCCAAAAAGTGACCATGCAGCATATCACTTACATGATATTAAAATTTAACTTGGTATTTTATTTTAGCCACAAGTACCTTTTATTACTGTGAACTTATATACTGCCAGGAAAGAAGGCTTCCCTTATGCAGTAGATCAGATAGCATCAGCTGAAATAATGGGAAAAAGCTTGTGAAATTTTTGTTGGATTAATTTCTTATCAAGAGCAGAATAAGAAGGATTTTCCTAGGCCAGGTTAGCACTCCTTCTGACTCAGTGATTATTCACTCTTCATGGCACTGAGCAGAGGACTAAAATGAGTTTGAAAATAACATGTCAAGCTTCAAATAAAAGTGGATCCAAACATCACAATTCCGAAATATATTAAAGGCTGACATCACTTTTGCAACCTGGATGGATCAGAACCGACTTAGAGCTGAATCTGAACATATTTAATTTTGGGAGTCATTGTTTTAGTTCAGCAGTTTTAGAAAGCATATATATGTAAAGAAAACTAGTGTAAACACTGTTTCCTGTAAACATCCAATGAGTAAATTTTGGTGCTGCTGGTTCGCCTGTGACTTGTCATTTTTATGTCTCTTATTTTCAGAACTTGGGAAGAGCCACAGCTGTAATTTATTCTGCGCCACAGTAAACATCCTATGCACATGGCACTTGCAATTCCTTCTGAAGCCTTTGCTGGGCTATTATATTGCTGCGTTTTATAACTCTGTTAGGCCTTTTGAAGGCATATAATATAGGATGAACATAGTAGTAGCATGAGTCAGCTGTACTGATTTGAAGAAAAGATTTTTTGACAACCAGAACAAATGGCCACATCAGTCTTGACATTTTATATCAGTTCAACAGCATTTAGTTCCAAAGACTTAGAAATTGGGCAAGGGCGAGTACACTGGTTGTCATGACCACCGTCTTGGGCAATGTTGGTTGTTCCCTGCCAGATATTGGTAAAGCAGCAGGAGACTTTCTTATTGTCATTAATTTTAATAGCTTTACACGTCTTAGCACACTTTATGCAGTGTTGCAGATACTAGAGGCTGTGTTGAGCTCAGGCCTGCTCTTGTCAAAATCTGTGTAGGAAATGAGTGTGGCTTCGGTGATTGACACACAATTAAAGATTAAATGGAAAGTGCAGTTATAAACCTAATGTATCATAATAAGGAAAGGAGGAGGGAAGGACAAGAAAGGACAAAACAATGGTTTAGCTTCCTATCTAATTGTAGTTAGTGGACACAACAGTAGGTGTTTGGCTTTAGACACCAATGAGTGGCTTATTGACATCTGAAAGGTTTATTTTTGCTGCTTCTAGACTTGTACAGAGAAAGAAAGGACAAAGCAGGGCAGGAAAAAATGAAAATGCCTTAACAATACTTGTTAAGGGGAGGGAGAAAGCAAATACAGATTTCAGAGGAGGACCTAATCTGGTGCCTCAGCTCATCAGCAGTTTGAATCAATGTAGGAAGAGAGGTTTTGAGACTGATGACTAGAGGCAAAGATATTGAATTAATTCTGTGCCCTCCCTACCCATAAATGTAAACACCTTCCTTTCAGAAAGTGACATTTGTAAGCATATTCTTCTACTTTATTGTTAAATAAACCACTGGTATGTACTGAGATACTGTGCTTATGTGATTTGGAATTGCCTCAGGAAAGCATCTCATTTGCTTTCTCTGAAGGGTATTTTGAATGTAGAATTCTATTATTATTATTTGTCATATTATATTTGTGATGATGTCTGCTTTTTGGAAACCTTCCTAGGGTCTCCCTCCTATCCACTTGCCTATTTTTTCATTTGATGGACTGTTCATTTTGCCTATAATCACATTGATACTGTTAAGAAGAGGTAATCTTTAAAGTCAGGTAGATGCCTTAGAACTAATTATTTGGGAGAAGTTCCCCCTTTGATGGTGTTAGTAAGAGTGATTAAAAGCTGTTTTTTTTCTGAATTATGCTCACTCAAAAAACGCTGTAAATGCAACAGATTTTATAGCTTTTTTCCCTATGCTTAGAATGGTAACACACCTCTGCCATTTCTTCAGATGAAATTCCTAACCTCTGAGCTGCACATTATCCTTGCTTGCTCTTCTTGCTGCAGAGGTTTTACATTCCTGCCTGATGGTAGCTCAGTTTAAACAGAAAACAGGTGATGTCCTACATGGGTTTGAATCCCTTCAGAAAAGGAGTCCATCCTTTTCTGGCTCCAGCCAGTCAGCTCTTATTGGAAAGATGTGCAGTACTAGTACTACCAGCAGCTTCTGCCTGATCAAAATAAAGGTACCAAATCAAAAGGCTTCTTGTCATTCTGCACCATACATACATACCTTCGGGATTCAGTGGGAAGTTGTGGACCTAGCTCTAGCTACAGAAAAGTCTTAACCCTGTGCTTGTTTGCTGGTGGCTGACAGTTCAAAGGTACCTGATCTCCTACACTGGCTGAGAGAGAGCTTACTTATCCAGTTGACAAGAGATCAGTTCAGAACTCCCAACTTTTTTTTAGGTGCTGCATTATTTAAGCTGGACACAGTTGATCTCCTCTGGCTCTACAAAGTGTTTGGAGAAGGTGATTGTTTGGGAAAGAAGTTATGTGGAAAATTCAAAGGTTTTTGAGGTTAAGCAGAAGAATGTCCAGAGACAAACAGTGCACAAATGCACAAACTTGTAATATAAAACAAAAAAGAAAATTAAGTGATACCCTAAGAGCTAGTTTGCACATAACCTAGTTAATCATAGATTTCAATGGCTCCATTCTGCGCTCAATAACCAGGCCCAGACGTGGTGCTTCATGCGTCTGGAGGGACCTAGTAAGCACCTAGTGTCTTGCTTCTTGCTGGTTTTAGATGTGTTCTTTCAGGAGAAGCCTTGTAAGAATGGGAATTTCTCTTTAAACTTAAGACCTCTCTTTCTCGTGCTCATCAGTCATGCCCTTCTGGTGAGGAATATGTTAGGTATTTCTCCCTTTATATTTTGTCACGTGTATATGGTATTAAAAAGGAACTAATGGGGAAAGACGGAATCTTTACATTTTATTTTAATGAAAGCTACTGATTTTCCCATCTTTTCCCGCTCTGATGGTATCTATGCCCTGTTATAATCTTGTTTACATGTTCTTCTGGCAAGTGCTCTCTGCTTTGCAAATCAGCATCTTTTTAACTGCCTGCTTTTTCAGTTCTAATGGAAAGTCAGCCTATGTGGAGATCATTATATTTGTTCTTTCTTACGTTTCTTCGTTTTTCCCTCTCTTCCTTTGACATGAATAGAACTTTGCAGAAGGCTCTAGCAAAAGTATCAAAACTTCAACCAATTTATTTGTTTATAGAAATTCAAATAAAAAGAATACATTATCTACAGTAGCTTAAAATGATCTTAATGGTAAAGAAATGAGAAATGTATGCAGACAACTTCCCCTCCCAACTTTCTTTCAAGACTGTAGTTTGTGGACTTGATGGTTGCCAAGGTGAATGTTTTCCACCTTCTGTATAATTTTTTTCTCCCTTTGATTTCATACAGTTTTTGCAGCTGTTAA
Source organism: Forpus xanthops (assembly GCA_032466535.1). NCBI lineage: Eukaryota > Metazoa > Chordata > Aves > Psittaciformes > Psittacidae > Forpus > Forpus xanthops. The sequence continues at coordinate 23,356 of JASSUY010028966.1, forward strand.
ACTTCTGTATCTTCTCTGTCATAGATGTCTTGGGAATCAGTACAGCATATTGCTGACTACCTTCCTGCTTTTCAAAATTCTGATCAACATGATATTTTTTTAGTGCACTAATGGTGATTTCTTAAGTGACTGTGAATATGATGTCCTGTAACAAGTCACCTTTTAGAACAGTTGCATTAATCCAAAATTCTGTCTTTGTTGATTCCTTGTCTTTTTTTGCTTCCTTAACTAGAGTCTATTTCCAGAACTCTGGACTGTTTAATATCATTACATGTATAGGGGAAGGCAAATGTAATTATCTTAACATGGACTGCTGTGGGCTCAGCTTTGAGGGCACTGGCATCTCAGCTTATGTTTACTCCAACATAAGCCGAGAGCACAAGCTGTCATTTAAGACTAAGTCCAACATCCCAGGCAGCTTAATAGTTTTACTGACTGTTCATGTTATTTGAGAAGCAGTTAAAACCTGATCTTGCATGCACCACGGAATGGATAGGAAATTTTAATGAAACTTGAGTACCCAGAGATGTAGAAGTCGACTTATATAGAAGAATATGCAGGATTAGAGTGTTACAAGTACGCAAGGGAGATTTTTAAGTGTGTATTGAATTCTGATATTCTTCCTTTTCTTGTTTGCTCTTTTCCTCATAATTTACTTAAAATGTTGCCAATGTAGTTTACACAAGTGCAAGCTGAAAGATCTCCAGGCAGGTATACATTAGCTGAAATTGTATTTCTCTAAATAAAAACCTTACATTTTACTATTTTTATTAATAACCTTTAGTTATCATGGGAAACTTAATCAGCAGGCTGGGTTGGTTGAAATGTGATCATTTGTCATATTAGTCCTAAATGATTTCTTTTCATACAGTTGTCTGCCTCATGAATGTTTGGATCTATTTCTTGAAATATATTTGCATGATGTATTTGATTGAGACACGGATTTGAAATTCTCTTCATCCCATCTGAGTAGTGTTATCTCTGCAGCTCTTGGCTGCTCCAAGCCAAGGAAAGGATCATGTCTCCCGTCTCTCTACTTTGACCTTCCTTTCTGTGTTGTTGAAAAGAGAACGTATGTTACCATAGAGAATTTAGGTATTGTTACACTGGCATTTTCCATTCGTCAAGAGTATCTGACAAGCGCCACACAATATGCGTTTTTCACATACCTGAACTCTTCATGCAATTCACTGGTGGCTTTATCTACCACACAGGAATGCAACATGAAATGGAGTTAAGTCTTAGATTTTTTCCAGGGAACATTAGCATTCAGATTCAGTCTAGTTATGCTAGATTTTGCTTTTGAGGCATCAACACGCGTAGAAGCTTTCCCATTGAAATTAAGTGTTTGTATGCTCAGGCAATATTTATTCACCACAAACCTGTATTCCTTCTTTCTTTCTCTTCTGGTGATGATATGAATATAAATTAATGCAATGCCTTCTGACCACTTTTCCATAAATGTCTCTTTCATTTTCCTGTTTATGTTGTCCTACGAAAAAAATTAAAAAAAAAAAAAAAAAAGCTGTTCTGTTTTGTTTGTTTGGTCTGATTTTTCTTTTTAAGAACCAAATCCATATAGTGAATAAGGAATTTATTATAGTTTGTTGAGGTATTTTCCCCATACTTTCTTTTGGACCATAAGAAACAGGCAGGCATTGGGATAGAGCAGATCAAGTTTAGCAGGACCTCATAAGAAATAAGGAAGCTTTAACTTGCTTCTTGTTTTTAACATGCTTGTACATATGCAGTGTACCTGATGAAAATAGCATCTTTAAACAAGCTTGTACTTACACCCCTTTTTATCTATAATACAAGGGTATGTAGTATTTTGAACCCGACATCTCACAGTTTTGATGCAATGACAAGCAGCAGAAATTTTATATGCTAAAAATCATCCCTTTATACCTGAGACATTCCGATTACCCACATCTTTTTCTTCTACAATCTTTTAGGCTGCAGAAGGTTAAATAACAGAGCATTATTTTTCTCTTTTCCACTTAAAGACCTGTTACGCTTTCCTTGTTGCTGTCAGAAACAGAAGGGAAAATATTTTCCTTTCTTTTTTTTTTTCTTTTTTTTTTTCCCTCTTGAAATGTTTTTCCTGTTCCAAACTTTTATTTTTGGGGATAAATGATAAATGAAGAAATCACTACTGAGTTCTTCAGAAATAGATTAAGGGCATGTAAAAGGACTTAAAAGTCAGGTTCCTCTCTATATAAGCAGTGTCACACCTCCTAAAAGCCTGTCTCTTCAAATTAGAGAAGGCCTAACACAGTTGCTTAGGAGCTGTTGTAAAATGTAAAGGTACAATTTATGTTGGGAAAAGCGACTGTGCTGATCTGGGATAAAGAAAAGCTCAGGTGGCTAAGCAGGCAAATGGCTTAGTGCCATGATAGATGACATTGAATTCTTTGTGCCTTAGGTTAAACAAGGCTACTTGCTAACAGAAAATAATTGTAGCAACCAGGAGAGAGGTGATTTTGCACTATGCAAGCAAAGAGCACAGGGAGAATCTGTAACACAAAGTTTATTGCATTGATTGACGACACTGAATCTTTTGGAGTCATCCTGTTCCAAAAAGTGTGTCTTCATGAATGCAGGAACCGTGACCCCCATGGTGGTAGGCTCACAGAATTTAGTGCCAACGTTTCCTGCTTCTGAACAGGAATTTCAAAACATCTCCCTGGCTACCAGACATGTCTTTAGAAACAGCACAAGATAAACAGGCAAGACTGTGTTTGCTGCCATCAGTGCCTCAGGCATAAATGAAAATTTCAGTGAATTGCCAATAGAGTTTTTTTCTTTTCTTTTTTTCCTTTTTAATTGGGAATGTGTTTGGTATTTCTCCAAGTCTGAAGATGATAAGATTTGTTTTTCTCGTATTCATTATTTAATTATTAACATGCTCATGTCAGTTTGTTTCTGAGACTCCTACGCAGTACTGAAGTGTTTGATGTACAGCTCTGGGAGGAAATCATGTGCTTGCTTTTTAAATACTCCACTACAAGTAAAGACTTTAGTCCAGTGGGAGTCTCACCTTCCTATATAAAAGGTGAATTTGTTGAGCTTAATTTAGGGTGACATTTGCTTAAGCCTCTGAAAATCCTTATAATTTCAATGCTCAAGAAGGGCAAAAAGGAGAAAGAATACTAAAAGTATCATTTATATTTCCATCACTACTCATACCAGTAGTTGCTTTTCTGAGCTGGATATTTAGTTTAATTCATTAGAATTACTCTAAATGTTGTTTGCTAAGAAATTGTCTCAGTGAAGCAGTTCTCTTTCAAATAAGTAATGAATTGTTAAGAGGAGGAATGAACTGAACAAGGAGGGAGATAGCCTAAGGAAATTGAATTTTCTCCCCAATTTAAACAGCCTGACACGGAGCATGCTCAGCCTGATGAGAAGAGGGAAGCGAAGCTGCTCTTAAAGTGTTTGGTGACCTCTTCTTCCCTATCAGCATCATGGTTTTAACCTGCTTTTTGGGGTGGTGGATACTGGCACCTCCTAATACCCTGATATCCCCCTGACACCACTCAAGCTGAGGGTTATACAAAATTTAAACTGTCAGGATGTGGATGTATGAACTCCAACCCAGTGGCTGTTTCAGATATTCTTGTCACAGGCTTAGGGAATGTAACCCAACTTGAATCCTGATTTAGACTGAGCAGCTCTGTGGTTTGAGGAGAAAAGCCTTAAATGCTTGTATTTCATATTTGCAGTTATCCCCTGCAGTAATTTTGAAGGTGATAATAAGGTAGACAACTCAGAATAATTTGAAATCAAAAGTTACACCCTAAGAAATAGTAAAATTATATTTTAATAATAACATAGGGTTGGTTTTTTTTATGATATTATGGTTTTGAGTATTCAAAATTAATTCTTGCAATATATTCAAACTCTTTTTCCCCTTGAGACTGTATATTAAAAAGTCCTCTTTATTTTTAATTGAACTTGAGATTCCAGCTAATAGCCCACTTCTTGCAGTAATGTAAAAATCGTTTTCAAATGCTGTATGACTTCAAATGAACAGGATAAGTAGGAAAAAACTCAAGGCAAACTACCTGAAGGAAAACCTAGTCATTGGCCACAATTCTATCTGTATATGTTACAATAGGAATAGCAGAAGAGCACTCTAATTTATTTTTTTAAGTAATTAATTTAGACCAGACTAGAATAGAATAGACAAGAATATAATAGAATCATAGAATAGTTAGGGTTGGAAAGGACCTTAAGATCATCTAGTTCCAACCCTCTTACCGTGGGCAGGGACACCTCCCACTAAACCATGTCACCCAAGGCTCTATCCAACCTGGTCTTGAACACCACCAGCTATGGAGCATTCACAGCCTCCTTGGGCAATCCATTCCAGTGCCTCACCACCCTTACAGTAAAGAACTGTTTCCTTCTATCTAACACAAATTTCCCCTGTTTAAGTTTGAACCCCTATCACTAGAGTCCTTAACTAAGAGTCCCTCCCCAGCACCCTTGCAGACTGCCTTTATGAATAGGATTGTTTTGTGTAGTGTGTCAGGTTATTTCTTCTTCCATGCAATACTGGATGTACATGGAATAGTACAGGAATACTGTTTATTTGCTGCAGAAATTTTGAAAAAAACTTAAAACTCAGCTTAAAAATAATTCCACATATTGAAACCACTAAACTCTGATAAGTGGCTGCCCCAAAATTCTGGTGCCCCTGCTTATGAGAAGGAAGGTTTCTTAGTCATGCAGCTGGGGAGTAGATTTGTTTTGATTTTGACAACCTGAAAGTTTTTATGATTTATACACCACTGATACCTGGTATGTATGAAAATGTGTCATAAGTACCTGTATACTCAGCTGTGCTGTCTGCTTGAGAAGCATTTAATGAAAGGCTAGAAGGTAAATTCACTTACTCATATGAATAAGTGCTACTCAGAAAGAGAGTTGTTGAACTGAACCCATTGGGAGGCAGAAATCATAGACTGAAAGTTAGCAATGATCCAAGCATTATTTGCTTTCTTGAGGTTGCAGGACAAATCCTCCAAATGTTTCCCAGGGAACGTGCTATCCATGGTGACTTATTCCTGGCTTCAGCTCCAGCTGCCTAGTCACTGTCACCATGCTGAAATGCAAACATACCGAGAACAAAAAAAAACCCTCACATAATGCAGAAGCATTGCAATTCAATAGAGAAAAGCTAGTATTCTAGTAGCATTACCAAAAAGACAAAAAAGAACCCCAGACCAAACAAGAGCCCAGACCAGGAACCCTGTGCCCGTTCCTTCCTGTGTGTTTGCCTTAAGTAAGAAATGGAACTGCAACCTGAGACAACCAGTCTGCTTGTCAAGTTAATGTTCTGCTGATACTTGATATCTAGAAGTTGGAGATAAGTTATCTGCATGTGATTCTGTGGCTCTGTGTCAGCATTTGTATAAAACCTGTAAGATTCCTGTTCTATTTTTGAGACAAAAAGTATCAGATTGCCTCAACTCAGTTGTAGGCTTCAACCTCACATTAAACGCAATCTGCAGGTTTCCACCAGCATGTGGAACTTGATCAGCCAGCACTGGCCAGCTCTTACTGTCAGTTTCCCAATGCATTCAGAAACAAGTTTGATGTTTGTTAGCATGGAACTGAAGATTCAACAATGTATCTGGATGCTTGAAAGCAAAGTTTTGTTCTCTGTGCAAAAATAGCTAAAAGAGCTGGTTTTATATGCTATTATAAGAGGATCTTCTGGTGAAGGATAGCTGGGTCACCATAAGTAAGTAACTCAAACCCTAGCTTACTGTACCTAAAGAGAAGCTGCCTCTACTACATTACATAAATTTTCACGTAACCAAAATACAATATCTTTCAGAATCCTTCCTTTATGTAAGTAAAAAAGACAAGAAGTGTAAATTAATTTGGAAATTCTTTCACTTACAGAAGAGTTAAACTATATATATATGAAACAAAAAAAGGGTTGAACTAAAATAGAAAATATAAAAATAAAAAATAAGACCATTTGGAACAAAGCTCAATTTTCAAGATGAGTTTTTTTCTAACATTTTCTGGATATTATATCGAACATGATGTACACCAATCCCAGACTGACTCCAAGTAGCCCTTTTTTTTTTCCCAGTAGTATCTCAATATATTAAGTGTACTAGATGATTTGGGGTCACAAATGGCTTATGCTGTGTGCATGAATATTGGACACAAATTACTCACAGTTGTTTGCAACTGATCCCAAAAATATTCACAGACTGTCATCAAGCAATTCACTATAATCTAGGATATTGAAAATGCTCCTGGGTAAAAAAGCTCTCAAAGTGACAAGTACAAGACAGAAAAAACTTAGCTGTCTATATATGTGTATACTTGGTGAAGTTTTTAGGTAGTCAGATAATGAGAATTTAGATATTCAGGATACTTGTGTATAGCGCACAAGACATGCAGGGAAACTGTGTCCTTCTGAAGATGCAGCTGGAGACAAGGAGGGCTAAGTGATGGTGTTTAATGCCTGTGCTTGGGAAACTAAATACCAGCAAAAGTTTCTTTGCATAGCTTTTAGGTATATGTAGATTTTAATTTATTTTTTTTTTTTTAGTAATGATCCATCTCTTGGAGGTCTTTTAAAATGGATTTTTCTTTTCTTATAACACCACACAGTAACAACATGTAGATCTAGAGAGAAAAGGATGGTCCCATATATTTTTAATTACATTATACCTACTGGATTTATGTTTGGCTAGAAAGCAAAAAAGTCTTTTTCAATTTGACAAAGTGAAATACTTTCATGGTTATGTGATTTGTTTTAGTATTCTTTTCACATATCGTTTTCTTCTTCTTAAGGTATTAAAATTAAACTAGGAAGTATGAAGCCTCAGAGTTTAATTTTATTAGGTTTAGTTGTTTCCTCCTCCCTCCTTTTTAGTTATATCTAACTTCTTTTACAATTTATATCAATTGTCTATAATGTTGCAGCTCAACACTGGAGTGGTAACCAAATAATTAGGGGAAATAAAAAGAAGGAATGCAGATGGAAATAAAAATGCAGATCCTGTATTCTTATGCTGCACTATTCCTTTACACTGCTGAAGAATATGTGATTTGTGGATAGAGCCTCTAGCTTAATATTAATTGAATCAAGTATTTACTTCTGAGAAGACCCGAGAAAGTGATATTACTCCATTCTGTAAAAAGAAATAGATGGTTTTGCTCACAGTAGGCTCAAAAAGAGGATGTAACAGCCATCATAAGGAATATAAACATCAGAGCTCAGCACTGAGTAGCAGGAAATTCCATCAAGCTCCTTTTAACAGGTCAATTAGAAATAAACACCTCATAAATAATGACACCAAATCCAATGCTCAGATCTCAAAGTTTTATGAAGGAAATAAAAGCTACAGTCCCCACTTTCCAGAAGAGGAAGCATGGAACCAACCAAAGTGAGGAGAAGAGGAGGAGGATTTCTGCTGATTGCCCATGTTGTGTCAGGTCACAGGGCAATGGGGGGTTAGCCAATCTGTCGCAAGAGAGATACTATTTCCAGCAGCTGTCAGATCCAGCACGTGTAAGAAGACAGGTGAAGAGACAGCCTTAGCCCATGCTGTGTTCACAGGGTATGGAAGAAGGATTTTTCCTTGCTCTTTGACTCCAGTATCATTTCTACTCCATTTTCTGCAGTTCCTATTAACTAATTCTGTATTGCAGTATTTTCCTTTGGTAGGAGAGAAAATCCAAGTCTCAAAAAAAAAAAAAAAAAGGCAAAATTTGTCCATTTTTTCCCAATGATTGCTCCACTCATTACCATATAACCATAGTCCTTTAAGTATTTCAATCCTTCCAAAGACTTGCATCTTCCACATTAGCCATGATAGTGAGCCAGGAGCCTCCAGTTAAACCAAGTTTTTCATCTGCTTTTTATATCATATAACATATGCATGTGTGGTGGGTTGACCTTGACTGGATGCCAGGTCCATCCACCACCAGGCCACTCTATCACTCCCCTCCTCAGCAGGACAGTGGGGAGAAAATGAGGTAGAAAAATCCTCATGAATCAAGATAAAGACAGTTAAATAAAGCAAAAACAAAGGTCTCGCACAGAAGCAAAGGAAAACAAAAGACTTCCTTTTCTACTTCCCATCAATAGGTGATGTCCAGCCACTTTTAGGGATGAAGGGCTTCAGTACATGCAGTGGTACATGTTGCAAGTAGCAAATGTCTCTGTTTCCTCCTCCTTTCTCTTAGCTTTTATATCTGAGCAGACATCATATGGTATGCAATACCCCATTGATCAGTTTGGTCAGCTGTCCTGGCTATCCCCCCTCAAGATCTTGCCCACCTCCAGCCCACTATTGAATTAACTTCACCTCAGGAGACACAATACAATGTGATATATTCCAACAATATATGTGATTGAAGTCTCATTTTCTATGTTTTTCTGTATATCTGATATTTGCATTCTGTCTTTTCTACAATACTGAATACTGTACCAACACTTAAAAATAGGACAAAAAAATCAGAAATATAAGAACTAAGTACTAGTTAATCTAATCCACCCATGCATCTCACGTGGAGCACATCTTCACAAACACTTTCATCAAAACAAAATAACTCCAGAGATTCTTGAAATCAAAGAAAATCATTAATTCTCATCTTTTGAATTAAGAACTGATCCGGAATCAATCAGTGGAATCAGCTGAATGAAATTCTCTACTTCTGAGAATGGTTATATTGCAGTTTTATGACAGTGGTTAAAGAAATTGTATAAATAACTTTCCATAAAAATGTTTATGCTCACATTCTGTCACCACAAAACTGCATTTTTCTCAACAGAAAAAGTGCCAAGATCTGTTTTGAATTTCAATATTTAAATGCACCTCCTGAAAAAAAATTCTTTTCCTTTTTAAAACACGTAGGTGCCATGTATTGAGGGAAGCTACTCTTGGATAACTGATTTGGAAAATATGTTTTTATTGTTCAGAGAAATTGTCTCTTTCCTTTAAATATTTGTTGAAATGATGAATTTCTGAGCTGTTCAGTCTTCACTGTGTCCTGGGTTCAGCAGCAGCAGTCATTTTTTCTCCTTCGCAGTGGCTGGTGCAGTGCTGTGTTTTCAACTTTTGGCCTGGGAACAGCGCTGATAACACCAGTGTTTATAGTTACAGTTTAGAATGTTTATAATGGGGATAAACCCATAGATCCAGATCAAGTTGAACGTACACAACCCATGTGGCGGTGCCCACTCATTGGCAACAGTAACCTGGAATGATATAATGCCACCAGCAGTGGATGAAATGACTCATAAACTCCGAGAGTTTGAAGGCAATCTCACCCCCTCCATCATCTCAGCTGTGGAAAACCTGTCCCAGGGCCTCAAACGATTGAGAGATGATCTATCCAGCTCCTCAAGTGTACCAACCCACGTCTCAGCTATTAACAAAAGGCGTCCTACTGTTCGAGAGAGAAGATACAGAAGGTATAAGGGCCACCCTATGGTTTTACCTGTGGGATCATGGAGAAGATATGAGAAAGTGGGATGGAAAGCCTACTTCAGGTTTGGAGGAATGGTTACGTGAATTGAAGAGAACAAAGGTCAAATCTGATCACCCCATGAAGGCTGCGGCTTCAGTCTCTGGTGAGCAGGTTCCCAGATGGAGTGGAAGAACCGATTTTACTTCAGCTCCTGTGATAAGGAATAATTCCTGTCAACAAGATGAGAGTGGCCAATGCAGTGACTATTAGAGGGGCCCCGCCTCCAGCCAGGTGGAAGTAGGGGACAATTGGATTTACTGGACTGTGTGGATCAAATGACCTAGCACATCAGTCCCACAGAAGTATAAGGCTCTAGTAGATACTGGTGCACAGTGTACACTGATGCCATCAAGCTCTCAAGGGGTGGTATCCATTTATATTTCTAGAGTGACAGGAGGATCCCAAGAGTTGACTGTACTGGAGGCCTTGTGAAGGATTTATTACTATTTCTAAAAAGTGCATAAATTCCCAGTTAAAAAAACCCTGTGTAAATATATTTAATAATTTTTAGGAGCTCCTTTGCTCCCCTGGAGTTTGAAATGCAATTATGGTTTAACTGAAGTTGTTATATTTTAAAGAGGGTTTATCCAAGCATTTATTTAGCACCTGTTCATTTTTGCGTGCAAACAGCAGGCAGGTACAGAACTGCAGTAGTCACTGGTGCTATCTGATTTTTTTCAAGCAAAGAAACTCTCATAATTTTTTTTTGCATACAAATATGTCTAGTGTCCTCTTAAATTAATTAATTGCAGGACTCCATGTACATCCATATATGCAGGTCATAGTTCATTTGAGAGCCCAGCTGAACAGTTGTACAAGGGGGTCACTGTTGTAGGTTCACTTGCATGGACATGACCTTGTACTTTCATTTATAGACAGAAATAAGGTTGATGTCTACCTAATCTCAGAAATTGAAGCAGGATTTTTTGCTACATTATTGGCATAGATTTATAGGTTGATGCACACAAAAAATGGATGGAATTTTTTATGGGACCTTACTTGTTCTTTAATTACTGTGTCTGTTGTCCCTTGGAAAATAATTTGTCGTCTGCTTGGGACTGCAAGCTGGAAAAATTCATTGCCTCTTATTTGGTACATTCATTATAGTTATGCAAAAGAGCATCAGATACACTATTGATCAGAAATTGGAGTTGTTAGAGCAATGCACTTGGGAATTGGTTATGGAAAGTAAGACAATTTTATCTTAAATGAATATTATGTGATCATTGGCTTTGTTGTTCATATGGGACAGAGAAAGCACCTTTAGTAGATTACACAGCTAAACCAATTTACATAATAACATCATATGCATTAAAAAGACATTGCCCTTGTGGAGGGAGGGGTCAACTGTTGGAGACATAAAAATAGCTACTGCAAACTGGCATCACAGTAGGAATCACAGAATTCTCTTAGACATAAGCTTTAGTAGATTTCAGCATTAAACCAATTTCCTGAAACACATTATGCACTTTGAAAGAGTTTTCCATTTGAATCATACATGGGTCTCTTAGGAGGCAAGTTAAAATTTATTTAATTCTATTAAAACTTTTCCTACTAACTCAGATCACTACAGATCATGTAATCCTATGAAAAAGGTCATTATGGAGGAAACTTGATCAGTAAATTAATATTCCTAAATAGGTTGGTACACTTGGAGCATACTTATACATTAAGTTAATATTTCTTCTCAGTAATCAGTTGTGACTTGTTCCCAGTGTTTAAATAAGTTATCAGAAAGGACACTATCACAGCCTTGCATTAGACAATTTGAGGATATATTTTGGTGATGACCATCTTTCTTAAAAAAGGATCTTCTTTCAATTATGAATCACTGCTTTGCCTATACAGAAAGGAATAAGAGTTCTGTAATACAGTAAGGGCTGGATTCATTAATAATTTTGAATTCTTTATGGTCTTGTCTATGACACTTAGAAATTATATGATTTAGTTCCTCTAAGAAGCCCCAAGAAGAATGGGGAGTAACTGGTTGGCCCAGTTATCATTAGAGGAGTTAGCGGAACAAAACATGCACGGATTTTTTAAGCCAATTGCCACAAAACAGAGGAAAGGGTGGTGTAAATGTTTTGTTCTTATATTTGGTCAACAAACTCTTAAGAGACCTTACCCATAAGTATTCCAGCCTATCTCAGGAGTAGACTTCAGTAGCCCATAGCAACGTTTTTGCATTGACGCTTATAATGAAAAATTATGAGTTAGGCTAGAATGAGAAATAGCTGTTTCCACGATTGCAGCTGTGTTACATATGCCCCCAAAAGTTAGCCAAGATTTTAGAAAGCTTGGTAAGAATTACTGACTGATATAGGCTAACAAACATGAGCTGCTTGAAGCATATTTTACCCATATGTTGTTACTGGGTTAATATTGAGGTTGCTGTCTCATATAAGCAGGCTAAGAATACAGTCATCATGGTCCAGGCTTTCTAACAGAGACAGCAAAAGACCATCTCACCATGGAGGATATGAAAATGTTCCATAATTTATCAGCATCTTCTGAAATAAAACTTGTACATGCCAACAAGAGAGTTCTACAACTTTCTCTTGTACAGCCCTTGGTGTGCTTTTGTCAGTCCTTGATGCCTGGGGCTCCTCATTATTCCAGACCTGACTCACGTGGCTAAGCCACTCTCTCAAATTGTTAGCATTTTCCCATTTTTGCTACTGTCCCTTCTGTGGGATTGCCATCCTTCTTCTATTTTTTGTATATATTTAACTCAAAGCAGTTCACCAGGCTGTGAACATGAGTAACTGAGGCACAAACATACATCCTCACCTGCACCAAGAGTGATGAGTTCTGGCACAGAGATGCCATAGAAGTTAATGACCAAGCTTCCCATTCAGGGCAGAATCAGTCAGAAATAAATCACATCAGAGGCACAACAACATTATGAACACTGGCAGACAAGCCCTCGGACCTTGCTGAATTCCTAATGCAAAGAATATTTTTCAGTGTAATGTAGTAGATCAAAACATCATTATTTGTTGATGAAGTTCAGGTCAGTTTATTAATCTCTTGTAGTGGTTTAGGCCTCTCGCACAGTTTGCTCACTCACTCTCTTCTGTTTCTTTCTCCCTGCTCCCGGAGGGATAGGGAGAAGAACTGAAAGAATGCAACTCCCACAGGTTAGGACAAGAACAGTCCAGTACCTAAGGTTACAAACAAACCACTGCTGCTACCACCAATAATAATAATGACAAGGGAAATACAAGGGAAGAGAATACAACTGCTCACCACCCAATGACCAAGCCGTGAACTCCCTCTTCCGGGTCCCTGTCTTCAGTTTTTTTACATCCTGAGCATGGCGTGCTATGGTATGGAATACCTCCTTGGTCAGTTTGGGTCAGGTGTCCTGTGTGTGCTTCCTCCCGGCTTCCCCTCCTCCCTAGCAGAGCATGAGGCTCAGAAAGTCCTTGGTCAGACTAAATATTATTAAGCAGCAGCTAAAAACATTGGTGTTAACTGGTGTTATAGGCTCTATTCCCAGGCGAAAAGTCAAAACCACAGCAGTGCACCAGCTACCAAGAAGGAGAAAAATGACTGCCACTGCTGAACCCATGATGTTACTTGGGATTCATTACTATGTGTCTTGGTTTAAGGCCCTCAAAGAGTTCTCTCACTCACTCCCCCCTCTTTCTTCCTCAGTCCCGGGGGAATGGGGAGGAGAATCAAAAGAATGCAACTCCCACAGGTTGGGATAAGAACAGTTTAGTAACTAAGGTATAACACAAATCACTACTGCTCTCACCAGTAATAATAATGACAAGGCAGATACAAGGAAAAATGCAACAGCTCACTAACTAATTTCCACTGGGCCCAACCAAGCAGTACACCCCCATGACCTCATGCCAAGTTCAACCATGCAGTGGGGGCGGGGGGGGGGGGGGGGGGGGGGGGGGGGGGGGGGGGGGGGGGGGGGGGGGGGGGGGGGGGGGGGGGGGGGG